>JBAMYA010058605.1:0-28868 GCA_037176975.1 Arrhamphus sclerolepis | reverse complement strand
AAGTACATAATAATTATAACATATTAATATCATTAATATCTATGGCTATCTAATAAGTTTATGCATATATATATATATAAATATGCGATGGTCTGGACTGCAGGAAGGCCACACAAGCGAAGATCCAACAGCATGTATCCGTACAGAATGTAACGGGCACAGTGGTGTTTGCTCATTATGCGACTGCTGACAGAAGTAGCAAGATGAATTCTGGTGTACAGGGATGCAGGCACTGCAAATAGCAACTCAAAAGATTTTCTTAGGGCAAAAAATTGTAATGTTAAATAAAGCAGTCAGTCACCTGATGTGAACCCATCATTGCATGCTTGCTTTAGTTACTGAGGGCAAAACTAAACATAGAAAGGGCATGCACACACGTAGCAACTGGTGATGTCACTGGGCTCCAGACTTCTGGCAGACATTGATGACAAAAGACTGACATCCAGTAATTTAAATCATAGTGATAGATACAGTTGTCTTTGTCCAAATACCTTTAAGCCCCTGAAGATGTAGTTATTTTGCTTAAAATGGCTTTAATTCATAAATGCTAAATGCTATCATGACAAACCTCTTAAATTAAAGCTGAAAGTCTGCACTTTTCTCACATCTTGATTGTTTTATTTAAATTTTATGCTAGTGGTGTATAAAGGCAAAATTGTGAAAAATGTAATTGTTCAAAGCTAATAGTGGATTTAGATTGCAATATTTTTTTTTATAATCAAAAATAATTGTGAATTTTGAGGAATAAAAATCAAGCTTTGATCTGGAACCATCCCAAGGATTTAGATATCACCTTGGCCCTCAAAACTGACACGCATTTGCTCTCTTCCTCCTTTATCCTTCCATCTCTTCCTTGTTGTCAGGGAGTGGTGTCTCCCCGAAGCATGGAGGCCCGTCCCCATGCACCATGTCCACTCCCCCCCCCGCCGTGGTCCTTATCTGACTCTGGTTGGCTCTGGGCTCGCTCGGGCTTAGGGTTGGGTGTGCATGGTGGGTCGGGCTGTTGGACCGACATGGTCCTCCGCAGGTGGGTGCGTTTACACAGGAAGTCTGGCTTCGCTGAGAGGCCAAACGAGCCTTTTCTTAGGACCATACGGACCGAAGAGGATTTCTTGGGCCTGGCTCTGTGCCCAAACTGAAGTGTGGAGAGGTGTGCTGCATAACCCTCACTCAGGAACTGATGAACCAGAAAGAGAAAAAGAAAAAACAGAAAACAAGTAAAAGCAAGAGAACAGCCTCTGCACTTCAAGTGAAACTGTGAGGCAGAAACACAACCAAAGAAGAAATAATGAGTACAAATGAAAACTCATGAACTACCTGACACTGATTTTGGTACTTCTTTGAAGGTCTGCCAACAATGAAAATTTGTGACGGGCTGAGGCCTAACATGTTGTAAACAGAGATGTCCTTCATGGAGCCATACGCAGAGTTGATCTTAATGTGGCACTGGTGAGAGGAAAGAAGAAGTCATCAAAAGATGGGCTTTGCATTTCAATGCAACATAACCTAATACTACAGTACCAGAGGCAGTAGTTGAACGATTCACAGAGTTCACCGTCATGAAGGGAAAACAATGTATCACACTGTGCAGAAGGAGAATGAATTTCTCAGTTAATGTCAGATGGTCTGAATCAGAGATGTACCTCCTGCATGAGGTTCCGGAGGAAGATGGTCTTCTGTCTCAGGGGATCATGAACCAGGCCTTCAGAAAAGAAGATCATACCGTGGGGGAAATTGTGCTGTGAGAGCCATGACACCACTCGTTGCTTCTGCATATCAGGGCGTCCCGTGATGTAGATGATGAGGTACCCAAGGTCCTGCCAGTGTCTGCAGGTGAGTACATGACATCAAACACACAGCAAATGTTTGCAAGTATTTCCTAATGATGTAAAGGCCTTAAAAACAGTATTTTATAGAGGAAAACCTCTGTGTATCCTCCAAATATCTTTACATCCTCTGTGACTCACATCAACACCTCGGGTCAGGTTTACTTCCCTCAGAAAATTAATTCATGGTTGGAATACAGAATTAGCGCCAATGCGAGTTTCCCAGTTGTGCACAGTTCAATAATTGCTGTGCTAATCTCCAAAGATGAGAGCTCATTTGTAAAAGAACAAGAGCAATCTATCAGAAGCAGTCCAAATTAGTGCTGGGTTGCTAACAAGCAGACTTGTTGACAATTAGGAGCTGTGATTTACCAACAACAAAGATGCAACTCGTGTCAACACAGACAACACGCACATGAACCTGATTACCTATTCAGTCAAAAAATATTCAAGTGTCATTTTTGGCTCAGAATTTGTTTTTTAAAATAGCTGTATTGTTAAGTAATGCGCTCCATGAGTAACATTTCAACTGATATTATGTAAATCTCTTCTCAAGAAAACTCCTGCCAACAATGTGCCTGCTCTCTACAGAGCCAGATGCCAAAATCAAGGTATCAAAGCATATTTTTGAAGGTAAAAAACAAACCAAAAAAATGCTGTCAAAGGCTGTCGGTCTTTGTAATTCACCAAATTCTGTGCTCTGAAAGGGAAATTCACATAAATATATCTGCAGGATCAGCCAGAAAGTGCCGGTGAGTGTGCAGGTGCCTTCTAGCCACTAATTTTCCACTGTACCCAGACACTAAATACTGTTGTTTATTTTTAAACCTTAAAACGAGATTTGTACCAGCCACAGTGTCATAATAATTCTGCCACCTGTTACAGTCGTTTAGTCATTTTAAAAATCAAATTTATAACAGAAACAAGCTACTGGTTGTCAGTATAGCTGAATCTGCTCAGCCTGGCTGTGATGGCATCTGTGGTCAGCTTTTCTAATTTTATAAGTTCTCATACATGTTCCCACCACAAGAGTTCATGAACACAACTTCCACACAGCTCTGGCTGAATCGAGCACTTGGAAGGCTACTGGTTCCCCAGGATGCATCCATCCATCCATCATCCATACCTGCTGTGTCCTATGTAGGGTCACGGGGGTCTCACTTTGGGCGAAAGGCAGGGGTACACCCTGGGCAGGTCGCCAGTCCATCGCAGGGCCACATGGAGACAGACAACCAATCACACACTCACACCTAGGGACAATTTAGGAACACCAATCAACCTACGGAGCATGTCTTTGGACTGTGGGAGGAAGCCGGAGTACCCGGTGAGAACCCACACAAGCACGGGGAGAACATGCAAACTCCCCAAAGGCCACGTGGGAGTTTGGACCAGGAACCTTCTTGCTGTGAGGCAACAGTGCTGACCACCAAGCTACTGTGCTGCCCCCAGGATACATAATTATTAAAATGAAAATGAAATGAACGTAAAGATAAAAGTTGCATGCACAGTCAGTGCTACATGACTGTGCATGCATGATCGAGCAACAATACTGCCACATTCACAGCGATATCTGTATCACCTGAAGATCAGATGCAATCTCTCTCAGCAGCAGCGCTCGCTGAGAGAACAGCTGAACCTGCTACTTTAGTTTGCAGAACATAAACAGACAAGACTGAGGGTGCACTTATTCAGGCACATTACAACCAGCCATCGTCTAATACTATACTGTCTGCCACTGCTCTTGAAATACACTTTCTCCATGGGTCAGAATAAACAGCAAAGTAATGCAAACCTTTTTGTTGATAGGCAACAGCGCTAGAGATTCTTTTATTGCACTTTAAAAGCTGTTTCTGAGTGGAAAGTCATGCTTTGTAGTGTACTGTTAAGAACGACTGTACCCATTTACAGTTAGATTGCTACATTTAGTTAATTTCACTAATACACACACATCCACGTACACACATACACATCCAGAGCCTGCAACCTTTTACCTGACAACATCAACTGCTCCAGGCCGGACCTTTGGGTCACTGCCCATGATGGACACGCTGGCAGCAAAAGATCCATCGATGCTGAACACCACGCATTCCATTCCTCGTGGTAACACAGTCAGGTAAGACTCTGCGCTGGTTTGGTCCCCTCTTGGAGATGAAATAAACGGTAATGATGGCATAAATCGGAAAATGCACTTTCTAAACATGGCTGCTACTCTGTTCTCTCGAGCAACATGCTTGGCTTAAAAACGGGCTACTGACGTATCATTTGTTAATGCAACAATCCGTTACATTTGCTTACTTGACCACCATTTTCACTGGATAGACTCCCAGGCCTAGCTTCTTGCTTGGCGGGATGGTGTATGTGACTCTGCCGCTGCTGTTGGTCACCTCCGTGTCAAAGTGCACCCAGCGACCAGACTGAGGCTGCGTCATCAGTAAGATGTCGACCTGAGAGGAGCATAGGATGTTCAGGTGGAGATTCTTGTCACCCCCTGTTGGTAAAAAGGTAATGATGTTGCTGCTTTTCACCTTTTCTCCAGTCAGAGTGACCATATCCAGGGGGCCATACATGAAACGACCAACCAGAGTCTGGGGGCCATCCTCGGTGGCGATGACATCATTCACCCTGTGGTTGGCCGTTACGTTCTACGGTTGAAAGAACACATCTTTACTACAATGCAAAGAGAACATTCGATACTATAGAGGAAGAAATCTTTGCATTTTATTTTACCCAGGGTATCCCCTGAAGTACTGCATTATCAGGATCAGCTGATGGACAACCACCCTGACATTACCCTGTAGAATGTTTGAAAATTATTTCACCCTCAGTGATGACAAGTGGTCCAGGACCTGCAGCAGTGAAGCAATTCAAAATCTCCTTTTGTCATACTTCACCATTGGGAGGGAGTTTTCATGTTGGTAACTGATATCCTTTTCATTCATACATGACATAAATGTTGAGTATTCCTCCAAAATAATTTGGCTTTTGTTTCATCATTCTACAAATCATTATACTAGTAGGGTTGTGGATTGCCTTGGTCCTCTTGGGGAAACTTCAGGCAAACAGAAATGTTTGATTCTGGAGTGCTGCGACTTCCTCCATGGTGTTCTGACATGGACATCGTGTCTTTTCAATACAAATAGAGGATTTATAAACAGGGATCTTTGTCAATTCCTGTGACATCTTCAAGTCTTTGGCTGCTTGTTGCTTCTTCTGCATCATCTTGGATGGGGAACCCTCCTCTAGGAGGAATAGTCACAGCAGTAAGCTATCTCCACTGTAGACAGTTTGTCTAACTGCGCACTGCTGGATGTTGAAACATTTTTTCTCCAGCCTTATGCAGATCATCTACTCTCGATCACATGTCTTCAGAGATCTAATTTCATTAACTGGACTCCAACTGTGCAAACTAGATTACCTTGAAGGAACAAGTTCACTTAATTTTTTTTTCCCCCCACATTTTGAGTGTCTAATGAGTGTTGCCAAGAAAGACTGGAGGATTTATAATTGCTTGAGTATTATCAGCTTGAGCACATTGTGTTTGACTATGATTTTGACTTATGTGATTAGACAAATCATGGTAACTCTCTTTTAAACTTTAGACTTGTTCTTTGGAGTTCTGTTCAAGTGAACCAGCAGATCAAACACTAATCCTTAAATTCAAGTAAGGATTCATTTTGAATTCAGTTGACAGAAACTTTATTAGCATATTAGGAGTTCACTAATCCGATAAATAAAGCCATTACAGAATTTTTTTGTTTTTGCACCAACATCTCTGCCAATTCTACAGCCTTTAATTTATCATAGACAGGGAATCATGAAAAAATGTGTGCAGGATATATGTTTAAAAATAAACCAAAACATTTTTTATTTAACAAAAAAATGAGCCAAAATTCTGATGCAGGGTTAGGGTTAGTTAGGGAAAGTAACGGTCAGATGCTGCTAATCAAATGTCCTTAATTATTTAATCATCAGCAAGTAACCAGGCATTTAGTCCATATGCGTGTTTGCTCCATCCAGGTTTGGATGAGGAAAGAGATCAGCATGACCTTAGAGAAACAATTATTTCTGCACATCAATCTGGAAGGATTACAAGACCGTTTCCAATGATTAAGAGTCTTGCAGCCTACAGTGAGATAGGTCATTCACAAGTCAAGGAAAAACATCTTTCTCTTTAAAAGAAGATGGCAGCAAAATTGCACCTGTACAAACTATGGGTCTTCTGAACAGTTTGCTTTGGACAGACATAATGAAAGTGGCAATAATAGCAGAGTGTGATGCAATGGCCCAGTCAAGGTCCAGCACTCAACATGTTTGAATTGCTGTGATGGGACCTTGAGAGCTGTGTGTAAGCAAATACAATTAAATAAAGCCAAAATGTTCATTTGAGTGGTCAAATTTCTCCATAACATCTCAAACAGAAAATTCAAATCTTTAATGACTGATAATAAGATATTTAAACTTGGAGTTTACTTGATCTTTTGCTTTCTTTTTAAAGACTGCTTCTGCATGTTGACTTAGCTTCAGCTGAATAAATAATTAAACTATGGATTTATTTACCTAATTTTAAGAACTGGTGAGACCAAAAGGATGATTTTTTTCTTTTCTTTTCTTTTCTTTTCTTTTCTTTTCTTTTCTTTTCTTTTCTTTCTTTCTTTTTTTTTTGGATGATAAACCAATGATAAACCAGTGCTGGTAACTAGAAGATCATGGATGGAAAAGGAGAAGGTAACTATTCATTCCATCTTGGTGATCACTTTGATTAATCAAGCAACCCTTTGGATTACTGGATCCAACAGCTAGCTGAGTGAGCACCTCAACTGGAAGGTGGAATTATGATGCAAACAACCCACAGGATAGAATGATCAGCCAGTTATTGTACCTCTGCAGTAAAATCATCCATCCATCCATTATCTATACCCGCTATTTCCTGTACAGGGTCACAGGGGTCTGCTGGAGCCTATCCCAGCTCACTTTGGGTACACCCTGCACAGGTCGCCAGTCCATCGCACGACCTTTCAAATATAAGTGTTTTGAAAATTATTTCTGTGCTCCATTAATTCTGATCTACTCATTTAATCCTGGTTTTATGTTGTTGTTTTTTACTTGTCCTTTCCTGTTGATACCTCTTTTGATGATTGATTATTGACATTTCTTTTTGTGTTAATTTTTTCTGTCAGCATCCAGAGGAGCTGTGGGTTCAGGGCTGCACCTTCTTGAGGTTGAGTCCATGGGAGATGTTGTCGGCCGTCAGGAAGGCCGAGACCAGGTGGGTGATGGAGCCAGCCTCCCCGCAATGAGGACGGAACTGAAACGTGTTTAGTCCTCTCTCCCTGTGGAGAGATACATGGTCGTTTTTACTTTTTCTAAATAAAATAAGAATAATCTGATCATACTGGGTCTTACTATTAACTTACTCTTTTAAATACTGTGGAAGCAGTTAGGCGCTCCACTTCATGTTATCTGGTCCATGACAGCGTTTAAAGACGACCATAAACTTCTAACTAGAACATTCAGTTGATTCAGTTCTGACATCAAAAAGTGGAATAACTGAGGTGGAGAGCAGCTGGTTTATGTCAGAAAGTCAGGATTTAGAAATGTTTGAAAAATATTTTACAACTAAAATGTGGCTAATTTCCTGTCAAAACTTGGGATTTTTGTAAAATGTTTTATAACAAAAATCTGTGATTTTAGGACACAGAAGTCAAATTATACAAAATTTGCAATTTAAATTTTCTGTCAAAAAGCAGATATTATACAAGCTATAGAAAAATTGGGAATTTTACAACTGTTGCAATTTTATGTCAAAATGATGCAAAGTCGATATTTTCCAACAAAGAAAATTCCATTTTAAGTTAAAAAGTTACAATTCTGTGACATTTGTGATCGTAGAAACACAAAGTTTTAATCTTTAATCTCTTTTCTTGATTGTGATTCTAGTACAAAAACCTAACTTTTATGATAAAAGTTGATAAAAATTGAGATTTTATGACAAAAATTCTTTTTTTTCTGTTTTAAATTTTACAACCAAGTTTATAAACTAGCAGGAAATCTGACAACATGCCTAGCTGGTTAATAAAATAAAGAATAACTGGCCCTTCAATAGTAACCATGGTGATGATGTAGCATGGGTTAGACCCTTGGCTAACATAACGTCTCCAACATCGCTAATGACGCTTGTGTGTTGTTCTAAGTTTTTTTTGTATACAGTTGTATTTTTGACTCTGGCTTTGCATTCTGCCCCCAAGTGGAGACCTCTGGTATTACATGTACTGTAATAAACGTTAAACTGCCAGTATATTCCAGGTCTAAGGGCTACTTACAATATATAGTTTTATATTTAGGTGAAATGAATAAATAATATCATTGTGAAAGACATTGCACGCTGTTCATCTGAACTTGTGACCCACTATGATCAGATGATTTTATTTGATTTTTTTACTCAACATATGATTAAAGGAGGGGTTAGTAACTTTTGTTGTTGACTGTAACTAGAGCAGAGCTGTGATGACACCTTTACCTGCGCAGATTGTTGAGCACCATGATGTTGGCATACATGTAGAACAGGTAGTAGGTGTAGGGGGGATTGTCATCAGTGGTCCATGCATCGGGGCTGGGGCTGTTGAAGGAGAACATGTGGTCGCTGTGTTTGGACTCGTCATCCACACTGTCGAATCCTGTCACCTACAGGACAGAAACAATAAAACAGATGAGATGCAGGTGTTTTCATTACTGGCCAACAGGACAAGGTACCATATCTTCTCATCTCTTCTTGGTGGCTGAAATTACAGAAACAGATGCTGCTTGTGTCACTTGTAACATACTCACATATTTCAAGAAGACGTGGATCGTTTTGTGCTTCTGAGGGTTGACCGTGGCCTCAAACAGTGGCAGGAAAATGTTTTCCAGCATCTTTGAAAAGTTTGGTACTAATTTCTTTGACCTGAAGATGTCACTGCAAGACAGAAGGAACTGAGTTGATTTCTTCTCCCTTAAAAGAGTTTTATGCCATTTAACACATTTACTTATGTCACTATTCCAAACTACAAGCTAATAAACTATTTACACATATAACACCCCCCTATTACCTCCAATTGTTGTTATTATGTATATTAGCCTGTATCTTTATTTTTATGTGCATTCAATTTCAATTTTATTTAACAGTCTTATGCCCAAAACCACACAAGACAGAACAAATATTTTTTTTAAAGTATTTACAAAAAACACAAATAAAGGGAATTAATCAATTTTAATTAATTTTAGTCAATGTAGTCTGGATGTGAACAACTCACAGTGGGATCTGAGAGTGCAACCATACTTTTGATGGATTCATCCAGACGTCGCATAAACTCACTCCGACAGATACAAACATCTGACTAGCACTCCCTCCTCTGGGAGTCTTACGTAGGATTTTCATTGCATCATTGTAGGCAACTTGTAACTTCTTTATGCTGGATTTTTTTCATAAAAAGGCCACAGATGGGCAGTGTAGAGTGGTGTACAGTGTGCTTTGAAGAGAGCCTCTTTAACTTGAGCAGAACAACAGCTAAACCTCTGTGCAATGGTATACGTGTGTATATAGTTTACAGCCCTGTCTGTATATATCATCATTCATATCAACTGTAACAAAATGACCAAGATATTTAGTCTTTTTACAGACCTCAAGACTATTATTGGAAAGTTTGAACAGGGAAATTAAGCCATTTGTCCTGTTTGGTTCTACATCTTAAAACAGCACTTTTGCTAGAATTATATTTTATATCATATTCCACACCATAGTCAGTACATACATTAAAAAGCTGCTGCAGCTCAGCACTACTTGGACCAAAGGTAACAAGGTTGTCTGCATACATTAGGTGATTCATCAGCATGCCACCAGTCATATAACCCCCCATCTGATGTGCATCTTCTGGTGGCCGTACCAATAGGCAAGTAACCTTACAATATACCCAGGCACTCCCACCTGCTTTAATTTAATAAAAAGCTGTTTATGATTCACTTGATCAAACGCTTTAGAGGCATCAATAAGACACATGAGAACAGTAAATTTTTCACCCTATAAAGTGTATATTGTACTTTTAATTTACGATTGTTTTTTGCATTTTGCATTGTCTTTTGAGCTGCATGTGAATTTCCGCACTGTGAGATCAATAAAGTTTGATCCATCCATCCATCTATATACAAGCGATTTAAAAACAAAAAAAGAAAAATAGAAACTGACTCGAGGGTTTTATTGTTAAGTGTCCAAAAAACAAAAACAAAAACAAACTGGGACTGTATGTAAAATGTAAATAGAAAACAAATGTGCAAATCTTACATTTTATTTCGTCTTTTCATCAAAAATATTTGTGAGATTTGAGAATTATTTTCTGTTTTGATTTTGATTTTGCATTCTGGGAGTTTTTATCTGCAGATCATATGTGTCAAACATTATTTACTCAAGTTACAAATGTTGTCAGGGTCACGCACAGACATTTTTAGGGGACAATCATGAATTGACACTTTTTTACGTGTACTTTTTAATCACAACTTTTTCTAAGAGCAAACATTTGTGGCAAAAGCTTGAATTTTTATGGAGTAAAATATTGACTGTTGCAAAGTCAGTACTCTTTGGTGTAAAATTACAACTGAATGTTGTAAAATTGTGAGCTTTTCTTTTTTTTTTTTCATTAATTTTTGGATGGTATAAAAAGAAATCTGCCCAAAAAAATGTGAGATTTTGGAAAACTTTTGAAAAAGTTACAGCTTTATGGAGTAAATTGCAAATTTTATTTAACTTTACTCAACTTTTTGTCATAAAAATCACACATTTTACAATATTGGTACTTTAAAAAAAAAAAAATTAAAATGTTTTGTTGTAAAATTTTGACTTTACCAAAATTTTGACTTTTTAATTTAAAATCATGACTTTATGCCCTAAAAATACTACTCTTTTTCTTTTTTATTGAAATTGCAGATTGGCAATATCACAGTTTACTCACAAAAAAGATTTTTTTTTTTTTTAAATAAACTTTTTATTGTAAATCATGACTTTTTTTTAGAATTGCATCAAAAAACAAACTTTTTTCTTTCTTTTTTTACTTAATATTGCGACTTTTGCTGTCAAAAATATAGACTTTTGCAAAAGAAAAAAAAGACATAAAATTGCAACTTTATGTTGAAAATTTGGAATTTCAGTATCGGCTATAAAGCAGCATGGGGGCCACAGAAAGTGACATGGTCTCGCAGATCCGAACCAGTAAAAGCTAAAGGCTTACTAGATCCTGGGAACCTGGATCATCCATCTCATGTTGGGGGAGTGGACCTTGTGCTGGATGAACCAGGCTGCGAGGCTCTCCCACTCACTGGCACTTCGGCCGTAAATGGACAGGCGAGGTTCTGCATGCTGGTACTTGCTCTCCTCTAGGTCCTGAGCAACTTCCTGAAACAGGCAACAACAACAACAACAAAAAAAAAAAATCAACAACTGGAAGTTAGTGATGCCTGATAATAAAGCAGAAGAATGTGGTGTCCATTACAATACAGAAGCAACAGTGGCTCCACATCAAACATATTTATGTATTTCTCTTACCAAACACACAGGGTGTCATGCAAAACCTTACCAGATCTCTTTTGACCTCCCCAAAATTCCAGATATTGCTCTCACATAATTTCCACGTCCTTACAGATTAAAATTTCAAGCGTCAGGTGCTGTCATGGTGATGTTGTGCTCTCCAGATTATACCAGAAATTTGTATATTTTTGTGCCACGTTATATATTTTTGTCCCTCTCCTCTCTCTGTCCTCCATCCTCTCTGTCCTGTCTCCCTCCTCATGTCTTCCTTTACCAGCTGGTTATCAGCAGGAGGGTCCCCCCTATAACTGATCCAGGTCCTGGTCCAGGCTTCTTCCCAGAAGGGAGTTTTTTTTCTTGCCACTATTTGGCTTTCCCATGTGCTTGGGGGTCATGATCTGGGTTTCTTAGAAGAAACTAGATGACTTTGTTGTAAATAGATGCCCTTTAAATAAAATGAAATTGTTTTAAAATCTCAAGTGGTTTCATGTAGCCTGATGGATGTAGACAGATGTAGGGTCTGAAAACGAGCCATTGGACCTCCTCATCCAGGAGTCGGGGCCAACTGTTGCTTCTCAAACTGCCTCTGCAGCGCTACAACCAATTAGAGCAATGGACGAGGCCACGTATTCAGAGCAACAAGAGACGTCAATATGATGCAAATGCAATCTACTAAAAATGGAATACAGATAATGTTAAGACAGTCCAGGAAGCAGTTTTAAAGAATGTCTTAAACTGACACTTGTTGAGATTGCTGAGAAACATAACAAGTATTTTTTTACTGCAGAGACAATCAAAATTTGACGGGAAGAGGGTGCAGGAGTCGTAGGGGTGGAGTTATTTGGGAGGGAGCATTTATGAGAGGAAACACGGTACTCATCTTTGAGCCCTTAATTAGGGATTTATTTTCAGAAGGACTGCAAGTGAACATCAGAAGCAGCAGGCAGAGCTACAGTGAAGAAAACTTGTTGGTCTAGTAAGACGTTGAGAAACGTTGACGTGAGTGCTTTTACAATTTAAGGCACTTCCTGTATCAGCCTCACATCTCAGACCTTCAGAGTGTTCAGGTCATGAAAAGACGTAACGAGTCTTATGAGAAAAAAAAGGGGGTTCTAAAAAGCTAATTTATGATAATTATGCAGAGCACAGATGTTTGTGTGTTAGTGTTGAACCCATACTACACCTTTATGAGACGTGCGAAGTACTCTCCATTGATGAGGTTGTCTGTTTTCAAGTAAATCTCTCTCAGCTCACTGGCTCCCACTGGGTTGTACTTCGAGTTGAACTTGTCAAAACGATGAAATGTTTGTCTTCCCTGGAAGAAAGGTGTTTGTGTGGAGGGGAGTGTTGTTTTAATAAAGTGACTACATTAATTATTCTCATGTTAGGAATAAACAGACCTGAGCGTGCAACATGAACATCATCTCCACACGCACCAAATGAACTTAATGAACCCACATGAATGCATCCTTATTAACAACAACAAAAGTCCTAGATTTATTTCAGGCATGTTTCTTAAATGTCAGACTTTATGAAATTTTACAAGAAAGTTTGTGACGCCATGCAAAAATGTAAATAATAACCGAATGCAATGTTTTGCAGATCTCATAAACCCGTATTTTGTTTATGGTAGGACCTAGAAAAGCACAACACATTTTTACCATTTCATAAAAATAATTGGCCCATTTGGTATTTGATAGCAGCAGCATGGGCTGGAAAGGCTGAAAAAGTACGTGGTGATGAAAAGAAACACTTGGACGACCATCTACAACCATTATTAATCTTTGATGTGATTGAGTATGAAAACAATTTAGAGGAGTACAGCAGTCTGGTGCAGCGATCTAGAGAATTCACTGCATGAATTCAGGAACATTTCCAGAATTCCTCCACAAATGCAGGTTAAAGCTTCAACAGTTAAAGGAGAAGACAAACCTGAACTTGATCCTGAAACACAACTAGGATCTTTTCCAGGAAACGTCTAGATTTGTAGCCCACAAATCTAGATGTTCAGCTAACAAATGTGAATTCTTAACAGCAGGTGTGTCTAGCTACCCTCCATTGGAGTTCATTAATTATGCTCAAAAGTCTTGAGGAGCCAATCAGATCAATATTACTGAGCAAAGGTGTTTTTGCTCTATTTGCTCTCACTATCACCACAGGAGTCACAAATGCAGGAGAACCTTCAGGAGGGCTTCTTCTGACTTAATCACTATTAAACCTGTTCTTGCTCCCTATCACAGTAACCCGTTAAATGGTGGTTGATGGAATGCCAGGTCTATTACCAACAAGTCTTTTTTAGTTAATGATTTTATTTTCTCACATAATCTTGATTTTATGTTTTTAATTGAGACCTGAGTTGATTTTGATGCACCTCTAATTGAGGCCTGTCCTCCTGGGTTTTCTTTCTTGAACTCTCCAAGACTATCTGGTGGTGGTGGTGGTGGTGAGGGGGGGTTATCTTTAAAAATAACAACAAATGTACACCTACATCTCTGGGCAACTTTAACATTTTTGAACTCCTAATATTTTATACTGGCAAACGTTTTGTTCTTGTTGGTCTAATTTATCGGCCGTCTGGCCCCAAAGATGACTTTTTAACTGAATTTGGCAATCCTCTCTCCATCACTACTGTTAACTATGACAAAGTTATTCTGCAAGTAGATTTCAACATTTATACTAATGATCAGGATGATAAATTTTCATCCGAGTTCCTTGATCTTCTTCAAGTTTTTGACTGCTCTCAGCACATCTCTGGCCCAACACATAAACATGGGCATACTCTTGACTTAATTATTACACTAGGCCTCAGGGTGGCTAATCTCTCTACAATCAATATGCATATCTCAGACCATGATGCCATTTTATTTAGTTTTCCTTTAGTAGCTGAGACCACTAACAACCAAGCCCCTATTGTTTCAGACCTATCAATTCTCAGACTATTGAAGACTTTTATGAAATCTACCAAGGCTATCCTCAGTTTCAACAATCATATTCATCTCACTCTACTGACAATCTGGCAATAGCATTTTTAAGCAGATGTGTAGCGACACTGGACATTGTGGCCCCCTATAAGATCTCTAAATCCCATTTTGCATTACCTAAACAAGCTCCTTGGATAAATGACCGTGTTTGGACCGTAAGGAGGGCGTGCAGATGCGCTGAGCGGAATTGCAAATCTCGTAATCTGAGCTGCGATTTTCTTACCATGAAAAACCTTTTAAAGGACTATAACAGAGTTGTTAAAGAAGAAAGGTCTAAATACTTTTCATGCCTAATTGCTTCAAATCCTCATAATCCAAAACTTTTATTCAATACCATAAATTCTTTAATTCATAAATCACCTATTTCTAACTAATTATCTTCTGAGAGGTGTGAGTTATTTTGCTCATTTTTTTGTGAATAAAATTTCAAATATCAGAGCTCAAATTGTGCCATCTGCCTCTACTCAGCATGAGGAGGTAATTCACTCTTTTAAATATTTTCAACTCTTATCTCAGGCTGATTTATTAAAGACAATTAATAGTATGAAAACTTCCTCCTCTTCTTTAGATATTTTACCAACTAAGTTCTTTAAGGATGTTTGTTCCTTTTTAATTCCTGACATTTTAACGGTTTTCAACAAATCTTTATCCGCAGGGGTAGTTCCTAAAATTTTTAAAACTGCTCCTGTGGAACCATTATTGAAGAAACCCACCCTGGATTGTAACAATCTTAATAAGTTCAGGCCAATTTCTAAATTACCTTTTATTGCTAAAATTTTATTGTTTGTTTTCAAATCCCTGAATGGTCTTGCACCATTATATCTGTCTGAGCTTCTTACCCCTTACACCCCTCAGATCCTCTAGTCAGCTTTTACTTTTCATTTCCAGAGCTCAACTGAAAACACAAGGAGGAAGGGCTTTAATGGTCAGGGCTCCCAGTTTGTGGAATGCTCTTCCATTGAATATTAGACAGGCCTCTTCAATGTCCTCTTTTAAATCATTGCTTAAAACTTACTTGTATAATAAGGCTTTTAATGTTTGTGTTTTATTTATTCCTTTTCTTATTTTACTACTATTTTCTTTTATTATCTTTTTATTTTAATTTATCTTATCTCATACTATATCATTTTTATTGTCTTAATTGCTGTAATCTAAAGCACTTTGTAACTGTTGTTTAAAAAGGTGCTATACAAATAAAGTATTATTATGACTATTATTATTATTATTATTATTATTATTATTATTATTATTATTATTGTTATCATATATCCTTGTAGAGCCAATCAGATCAGTTTATCCTGACAGGGTTTAACATGATGACAACAGAGCTGAGATGTTAAACGGCGGTCATTTGACTCAACTTTGACAATGACAGTTAATTAAAAACTTGGACTTCTGTGACAATGGCTTCAGACCAGGGCTGAAAGTAAGCTGGTACGGTCCAGTATTGTGTACCACTCAAAGACTCAGTTGCAGTACGCAGTATCAGGAAGATGGGAGAGCAGCTGCCTGCTATAAAGACCTCAATCAGAACTACTCAGGGCCACACTCTGGGTCAGAAAATAGATCCACTAGCAATATGCAGTCTTGAAAACTACTTTGTCTGTTTAAAAATTCTTTTTAACTTTTTGCTATGGGAATTTGGTGCATTTGATTTAATGCAATGGGATGTTTTCCATAACTGGTCCACACATGTCAAGAAACGTCGCTTGCACTGGGAGAAGACAAACAATAAATCACACCAGTGAAATTCCACACATTCTTGTAGTTGGCTACCATATTGGTTACTATATTGTCAAGTGTTTTAAATTCCTGCCTACTCCATAGGCCTACAGGAAGCCTACAGTAAAATATTGAAATGTTTTTATTTGTTTGAGTTTTGACTTTGCTATTTTAAAATGTATGAAGTGAGAAAGAATGAAGGTTTTGGTAATAGTACCAGTAGTACTTTCACCCCTGGTTCATACTATATGATGTAAAGACAGACAACGTTGGAACAAATGTCCCATCGTAGCTCAGAAACGGTGGTGGTAGATCTCACAATGAGACAGGAGCAAAGATGAATGACCAAAGACGACTGCGACAGATAGCATCAAGTGTGACGGCCTATCGCTACTTCTACGATATCTGTCAGCTAACCGACCAACAGGAACGCACCATGAAATAACGTAAACAGTACAGTAGCCTAGCTATAACAGATACAGACACAACAGAGGAAAAGGAAGAAAAGGTTCCTATATGTGCCGCTATATTTAGAAACTGAAATACACTCAGGTTTATTTCTGTCATAGTCACAATTCAATGTGTGTTCAGTCACACAGTGTAACATCCAGGTAATTAATTATCTTTGGATTACATCATCCAATGAGACTAGAATTAATCTTATAAAAGTGTAAAAATCATACAGTGTGAACCCACCATAAGAGATTGCAGAGGATAAGGTCTATCAGCCAACTAATTAAATATGAGCTAATATTTTTAATGAGATTGTAAATGCCTCATTTTGGAAACAGTTCATGAGTTGTATATTATGTTGTGAATAAAAATATGGGTTTATGAGATTTTATTTACACTTTATGTTCAAAAATCTCCTTAGCAACACACTGAACACTTTCTTTCTTACAGCATGTACGTCCAGTGAGTCCACGGTCAGATCATAGGGGTCCATGTTCAGGTTTTTGAAGACCTGTTTGAGCGTGATCTTCTGGCCTCCTTTCTCCAGTACCACCCGGTCCGCCTCTGTGTGGTATGTGGTCTTTATGAACTTCAGCAGATGTTTCTGGTTCATGCATGCAGCGGCATGTATATGCGTGTCCACCTGCATTTGGCATGAAGCAAACGGTGATGACTTTTTATTGTTCGACTTCCACAATGTCTACAAGGTGGTGTTCACTTAAACGATTGGATAAACCAACCTTCCTAACATTGTAGAAGTCTCTGTGAGCAACACATTTCAGCTCCTTCAGTTCTGCCATTTCATTCAGCATCTCATGGAGGTAGAATTTAGAGGCCAAGAAGTTGAGCCGTCTGTGACAGTAACTCTTCCTGCAAGGTGACAAAATACAGCAGAGTTTGGTTCTCTGTCAAAATCATTGTGATCACTGGGATACGTCTGCGTTAAATATGACTCATGCATGCTCACGTTGGACCATCAGCAATCATCGCCAGTACGTGGCTCAGGTCAATGGCGAAGGTCTCCAAGTCAGGATAGGGGAGGCTGTGGGGCTGCTGCTGATTCAGGGCTTCTGCGTCGTCGTAAACGTGAACGATGCCGTCCTTAATCTGTAGCTTGTAGTTCAAGTTCTCAGGAATGCCCTCCGTGGAGTAGGGGTCCTCTCCTTCATGAGGGCAGGGCCAAATGTCTGCACATAATTCATAGGATACAGTGAAATGCACAATTTTGCAGTTGTGCAAAAGTCAATATTTTACAACAAAAAGTTGCAATATTACGTTAAAAATTCACAGTTTTACATATAAAAAAATGTCTGCACATGATTGGACCACACACACAAGGCATGAAGTGAACAGATAAACAAATGTCTTCAGATGAACATTAAAATGGCACTGTGACCTGTTACATTCATGTTGTTGTTTCCGTCTGAGCCCCTAATCTGCAGAAGTATTTAAACTTTCTGTTGTTGTTTTTTGTCAGGATTATCATTATTATTAACTATTTTTCTGCCTCAAAAGTGTGAGAGCAGCGATAACTGAACATCATACAGGCACCAAATGTGGAGTTTAAATTTGTGAAGCTTTGATGGGGAAATGTTCTTTCTAGAGTCTGACATCCATTTTTAGAAGAATCCGCTACTGAGAGAGGGAGAGGAAGAAGACTGCAAGGTAGGGGCAGTGGATCGGTCAGAGCTGGGTGACAGTTTATAGCCAGCTACCGGTAGCGCTAGCGCAAACGCAAAACGTGAAGCTGTATTTTCATGAATGTTACCTGCCGTGGACCGTAATTTCAAGAGGGCAGCGCAACATGGCAATCACCATTAAATACACCAACGCAATGTATATAAAATATATATAATGTAGGCCTATATATAATTTTTTCTTCTTTCACACCTGTTGCTTTACAACGGTTTCAATGAATAACAGGAAAACTGCTTCTCGTTCTTCACTAGAAAATTCTTCTAAAAGAACAAAAAAACAAACTGATTTGAATGTATTTAAAAGAGCACAATATTATGCAGACGTATGTTTGCACTGATCAAAAATTAATAATTGATTTAATTAAATGTTGCTGCTAATCTGTCACATATACCAGGCTGTATTAATAAACCATAAATAATCCAGTTTACACAAAGTTTATAAAAAATAATAATTTATTGTGTCCACAACAACTTGGCACTTTATGTGTTAAAGGTTTTTTTTTTAAATTATCAGATTTTGATATGTATGATCAGGACTGATGGTGGTCTAAAGAAAATAGGGAAAAAAAATCCAAAAAGGCTTTTAGAACATTTTTATAGTTTGTTTTTGTCTTTAACATATTTTATGAAACTTGATATTACAAAAACAAATTATAATGTGTATAAATAAATTTTGCTGCAAAGTTTTCACATAAATCAGGCTGCAAAAATCAAACCATAAATAATCCGGGGCTTGGAACCAGAGGGGCGTAAGTGGCATTTTGGGCGAAATTGAGTTTCATATGTCACATTAAAGGTCTTGATGAGGTGTATCCAGTCGTACCAAAAAGACGCATCAGAAATCAACCTGTACTGAAGAAAGAAACAAAACAGCAAAGACCTAACACAAAAGGTCAAGGATTGTTTAGAGCCAGAGGGGCATAAATGTAGGTGCATGGTGCCATTAAACAGCATGAGCCAACATGGCTGACACAACTGCAGGCACGATGGAACTGTCTGAGGCAGAAAAGATTTTGATTAATATTATGAAACAAACTGATGAATCCTGTGAAGAAGCTGAAGCTGAAGAGTTGTTTATGAATGCTACTCCTCAATTGAGTGATGAAGGTAAGAAGCTATGTCTTGATAGTCTAGCCTTGTTAGCCTAGCTTAGCATGGCTAATCCCATCGTCTTGGTCTAATCTGGCTGTGTATTTAAGTAGCCTGATGTTCTGGCATAGAATATGCTTTTGAACATTCATAATCAAACTAACTCTAACTATTAGATTTAGGACACCCATGTAGGATATTAATACTGTATGTAATTCATAAAGGGACACAGCCACATGAGGTGAGGGAGAGAGATCAGCTCGAGGGACACATGGAGACATCACATGATGGAGGAAGTGAGTTCTGATTTATGATTGAACATTTGCATAATCCACTTTAACCTTTAATTATTTGATTCAAACCATTCATGTACAATAATTATAAATATCAATGTTTGATCATTTAGGGACACAGCCAGATGAGATGAGGGAGAAAGATAAGGAGATGGACACAAGGAAACACCACAAGATGGAAGGGGAGAGACAGACAGGGAGAGATAGTGTGCAATTAATGAGGGACACATGGAGACAGAAGAAGCTCAAGGGAGTGAGACAGTAGTCATTGTGCTAGAGGTTGTTCAATAGGGAGGGGCTGACAATGGACAAGATGAGGATGCCAGCACACAAAGAGGAAGAAAAAGACAGAGAAATGTTGACTACTGGAAAAAGAACAAACGTAAGAGGTTAAGAAATTCTGGCCAAAGCTACAAGAATTTATGTGGAATTCAGGTCCCAGGAAGGAGGATGAGGGAGAAGAACTGTGCCTCCTGTTGGTACAAATATAATGAAAACTTCCCAGAGTCAGTGAGGAAAAATCTATTTTAATATTATTGGGCGATGGGAGATGCAGTGAGGCAGACTTTATTGTCAATCATGTTGGCAAAAGAGAGAAAAGAAACAGGGAAAAAAAATCTCAAGAAGAAATCATACATTTGAGTATTATTTAACCTCAGAGGGAAGACAGATAAGGGTATGCAATGACTTCTTTTTGAAGGTCCTTGACTTGTCAGAGAAATTTGCAAGGTCTGCAGGTGGCCATATCTCTACTGAGTTAGGAATTACCCCTCCAAGCAAGGGCGGCAAGAGCTTCAAAACAAAGTCCCTGAGAGTAGCAAAGATAAAATGCGAGAGCATATCAATTCCTTCCCAAAACCTGAATCCCACTACTCCAGGAAAGATACAAACAAGCTCTACTTGGAAGGATCTCTGAATCTGCCAAAAATGTTTGCACTGTATAAAGAGAAATATGAACAAGGAGTGGAAAATTAAACCAGAAAAACAAAGTCTTTATAAAACAGTGTTTGATGATGAGTTCAATCTTGCTTTTCACACTCCAAAGGAAGATGCATGCAAATACTATGAATGGTACCAATGTTTAGAAGACAGTAAGAAGACTTATTACAAAGATGAATATGATGCTCACCAGTTACGAAAGATCCAGGCCAGAGAACAAAAATAAAATGATTAAAAAACGCAAAGGAACATGAGTCGTACAAGGCTGTCACGTGTTGACCACTTCCTGGAGCAATGTCAGTAGCCTGTTCACAAGGACTTCCTGGACTTCAAGTCCCTCTCCAACCACATACTCAAAAACAGAACAAAAGATGAGGAGGGAAAAGCAGTTCATTGGCAGAAGATTAAATGGTTCTGCTATGTGAAAGAGGAACCAGAAACAATCTTCTTCAAGTATGATTTCATTGACCCAACCTTCCGAAAACTGAAGGTGGCACAACAGGCCACCAGACGCACCAGACGCACACACTTAGTGACCAAACCCAGCTCAATGTATGAAAGTCCTCCTGGGATCAGTGCCCTAAAGAAAAAGGACCTTCTCACCCTGTGCACCAATGGGAGTATTCCTCACACACATGTAGAGTTTGACAATGCTCTGACAGTGGGCAGTGAGTAGAACTGAACCGATGAGTGAACTGATTAAAAATAAGACAACATCATTATTGAATGTGACAGTGAATAGACTCAGATCAATTAATGGAAGAAAATAGAAAAGTGAAATGTGTAATATTTGAAATTAAATGAATGAATGTAATAAAATGAAAAATTGATCACTTATTAAGTTAGAGCTGTTTTTGCCAATCAGAAGTGGTCAATGAATAAAGTCATCAAGTAATTGGAATGGAACTAAATAGAAAAGTGAAAAGAGTAAAAAATGAGAATACGTCTATTGTATGTAGTATTTTAAATGAAATGAAAAATAAGTTACTTATCAAGTTATAGGTGTTTTTACCCAATCAATTCCTGTTTTGACCAATTATTCCTGCATTAATCAGCAGATACGCCCTATTTGTCCTTAGAAGAACTAGAAATGTTTCGTGCCAAAAAGGCGTATCTGATGTTTTTGCCACATTTTTAAAATTTTACAATGTTTTAGAATATGTTAATTGTTTTAAGTAAAAATATTATGGCACATTAAGTACTAACTCATATAAGTATGTATGTGGTTGCAATTAGAAGGTTAATAAATACAGTTGATTGAAGTGTGGTCAAAATTTTGTTTTGGCTCTCCTGTAAAGTTTGTCAAATGACACTTATGCCCCTCTGGTTCCAAGCCCTATCTATCTATCTATCTATCTATCTATCTATCTATCTATCTATCTATCTATCTATCTATCTATCTCTGTCTGTCTCTGTCTGTCTGTCTGTCTGTAGAGTCTAAAATGGAGACATATCATTACAAAAACTTTGCACTTTGAAAGTTAAAACTTAGATAAACTCATAGATAAAACATATTTATGATTAGGACTGGTTTTACCGTGGAGGTTGAATGTTTTCAGGAAGAAAAAGAAGGAGATTGTACCTGGAAAGACCTCGTCCTCCTCCAGCCACTTCTCATTTTCAGCGTCTCTGAGGAAGCGAGCGGTGGTTCTGGGGAAGCGGTGGTAGGCCAGTCTGGAGTACTTCTCTCTGATGAACAGCGCCTTCAGCAGACTCTGGGCTGCCACTTCGTAGTCTTCAACAGTGATCTGGAAACCAGGTTTTCATGCTTTAGAGAGCAGTTAAAACACATTTATTTTTTACTTTTTCTTCTTGAATTTTGATTGCAGAGATGCATCTTACTGCAGCGGTGCTGTGTCATGTGTCATGGTGCATCAGAGGATTGATCATAACGTACCCCTGCGCAGTAGTCCCCACTGATCGTAACTCTCTGGAACTCTGGGAAACTGTCTGGCACAAAGGGATCTGGTGTGGCAGGGGTCAGCGCTGGAGGTACTCCAGATTGGCCCCAGTCTACGCTGGCAGGGATCTGTAGAGATACCGACTGCGAACGCTTCAGCAGGAAATTCTTCTTCCTGATGAGAAAGTACAAGCTCTGATGAAAAAAGTCACGATTGATCAGCTCAGATCTGCCTTTGGCAGCTAGAACTTCCTGCATGATTTTATCATCTCATGTAGTTGTGTATGCAGCATTTAAATCGCGTCAGACCAGTCCTGGTCCTCAGCTCCCCACTGGCTTAAATGCTACGACCAACCCAGATGATTGGATCACCACATCCGCTTATCATCAAGTCTGTTAACGACCGATAAATCTGAGCCTGGAAACGTGTTAGTCTTGAGGACTAGGACTGGGAAAAAACCCTGGATTTTAATCCCGATGTAGATTTGCTGCTGGGTGTTTTAATCTTTGCCCTGTTTCATGACCCTGTTTTGATCAAGTGAGCCTCACATCTGAGTCAAGATCTGGTAGCTGCAGAGCAATCATAGATCATCACACTTCCACCACTGTGCCAGACAAGTTAGAGAGTCTTCCTCCTGGAAAACCTTCTCAGCTGTACTGGTCTTGGATTAGATTTGGAATATCGTCCAGCATCAGGAATGTTTACATTTTACAGCTCCCAAACGAAGCCAGTCTAGGACCACATTTCAAATGAAGGGGTAGTAGTTATTTCCCTGCATACACTGGAGTCAACAACAACGGAAAGCAGGCACCCATAAATGTGAAGTATATGCTTTGGTACGTAATTTTTATATCGTTACCGATGTATATACTTACATTTATGGAAACCCTGCTTTCCATCTGCTTTTCCGCCATCATTGTTGACGGTGCAGTCCCAATCTTCAACTTCTGTCACTTAACGAGAGGATTGATGGTGACGTATCCTCAACAACATTTGTTATGGTAGCTAGTTTGCTAATGCTTCTAATGTTAACATTCATCAACATAGACCTTAGTGTCACTAACGTTCGTCACTGATGTTATTTTGCTAACTTTTGTGTCTGACAGCAGGACTCTTTCTGATATTTTGTAACGGTAAGATGTGTATGTCCTTCAGGGAAGTCCGAGGAAACCCATCACCTCAATCATCCTCGACCCACCTCTTAACAGACTCCTGAGACTGCTGCTCAGCCAGCTCCTTCTGCAGTGCCCTCTCCCGGTCCTCATGCAGGCCGATGGGGCAGTCCTCCGGCACCGTGAACATGGCCATCACGTCCTTGGTGTCCTCCTCCTTCAGGGCGGAGGCATAGACCTTCTCCGCCATCAGACGCACCTTCTCATCAATCTCGCTCATCGCCATCTTTGGGAACACCCGAGATGATTCTGGGGGAGGAGGACGAGAGAGCTTTTAGATTTCAGTAGAGTTGGGGAAACTTTCCACGAGAACTGTAGGTAACTAGCGACAGCTGAGGGGGAGGAAAACAAATGGATGTAATATTTCATCGTTTTAATGTGATGAAATATGGCACAGATGTCAAACTCGAGGCCGAATCTGACCTATCACTTCATATTTATGAATTGTACTGTGCTTCATATAATATAGTGAAATTCACAATTTTGCAGTTTTGCAAAAGTCAACATTTTACAAGGTTGTTGTTCTGGGCGACACCTCAGCTCACATTCATAAACATCGACAGGCGTTCCAGAGCCACTTGAGCTGTCTGGGTCAGTTACAGTAAACACATTTAATCACTGTCCTGGACGCCGCTGCCTGTCAGGGTGACCTCTCTGTTTACTCGTCACCAGTTTGATGGATGTGAAGTGAGAGTTCCAGTTGATTTGGCTCCAGAATCAAGACTTCATCCTGTTATTGATCTGTGTTGAAGATCAATGATCGGAAACATTTTGCCACTGGAATCATTTTAAACTTTGTCCACACAACAGTTTTTTTGTTTGTTTTTTACTATAAATAGAGAGAATTCATGAGTCATTTGTTCTGCAGCCCTTATAGTTCCCAGGGACCTTTTTGTGGGAAAGCATGTCATGTTTATTTGGACTGACCTGATTCTCTGGGACTCCCATGAATGCTCCAACCCCCAACCCTGCGCTATTTTTAAGTCAACTCTGAATTGGTTTCCCAATCAGAGGAACTGAATGACAGCGGGGTTTATTTTTAAACGCCTTGGCCTCCGTCCACTGGAGTGAATGCTGCTGTTGCTATCCAGCAGTCCCATCTGTGCTGGAGGTGTCTGGCTATTCTGATCGGCGTGTCATCACTCTGGATGCACTCCTGGCATAAATCTGCTTTTATGACTTGGCATACCGCCAAACTTTCCTTCGACATTGATTCTCACATCGATCAGTTCTATATACGTCAGGACGTTTGCACTTGAGGTATTTTATCATTAGTTTTATTACAGTTCTTTACTGACTGCGGCTGTTTATTCTACCTTCATTCTTTCAGTAATGTAATATTGGTGGGAGCTGCTATCAGTTTGGATGTATCTTTCACACTTTTCTCAGACTACAAATGGTCAGTGGTGGTAAAAATGGAGGAATCATCTCAGATTGTGACGGTCAGTCGATGCCTCTACAATCTCTATCAGCTAATCGACCAATTAGGAAGGCACCAGGAAGTAATGTAAACATCAACATGTCCACACAGCACAGTAGCCTACCTACTCATCACAAAAGCAGTTATACCTAATTAAACACGTCTAATAATATAATAATAGACAATATTTTGTGACAAAAAATTATGGCCAAGGAGACAAACATTTGCAAAACATTATTATGAAATATAATTTTAAGATTTTTACAACATAAACATGCAGCTTTGCAAAAATTTTTATTTATTTGGACATTTTTTCAGAAATTTATCATTTGTGATTTGACATCAAAAATCTGTGATTTTGTAAAAATTTGGGATTTCATGACAAAAAAAAATAGCTTTCATGACAAAGTTGCAACATTGCAAAATTTTTTTATTTTAAATTTAAAAAAAAAAAAAAAACTACTTTTTTAACAATTAAAAACATGCAGTTCTACAAAGGTTGCTATTCTTTACATCAAAAAGTTGGAAATTGTAGTGAGAAAGTTTTTTTTCTTTAATTTTATGTAAAACCTTGCAACAAAAGGTTGCAGTTTTGCCTAATTAATTTGGTCCAATTATATTATAATAGACAATATTTCATGACAAAAAGTTACAGCCAAAAAGTCACAAATTTGTGAAACGTGATTTTTTTTTTTTTTTAATGTGCGATTTTGACATCAAAAACATGCAATTCTACAAAAGTTTAGATGCTTGTTTCAGTTCAAGAGGAGCTGTCTGAGGTTAGGGTTGGGGTATCTGGTGTTTCAGACATGTCCAACTGGGCGTGGGAGACCCAGGACATGCTGGAGACATGGTATCTCTGCGCTGGCCTGGAAACAGCATCGATGAGACCGATTCAATACTGACATTGAAAGGTGGAATAACTGAGGTGGAGAGCAGATGGTTTATGCCAAAAAGTCCCAATTCTACAAGATTACAAAAAGTTGCTCATTTTTGTCAGAATTTGTGATTTTAAGACAAAAAGTTTTATGACTGTCAGGGATACAAACAGCTTGCTTTCAGTTCACTTTTTTTTATTTATATTGCAAGAAAAAAATTGGCCTTTTTTAAATTATGATTTTTATATGAAAAAAACAATGTGATTTTTTTTTATTTTTTTTTTAGTACAAAAGGCAAAATTTGAGATTTTATTTTGTTTTTTCAAATCTTATTTGTTCTTTCTTTTTTTACTGACTGAGTCCAGGAAATCTGACAAAATCTGACAACATAGTAGCTGGTTGATAAAGTATATAATAACTGGCCCCTTAACAGTAACCATGGTGATGATGTGGGGATGCTGGGATGAAACAGAGTTTCATTCATCCACCCCTGGGATGGATGGATGGATGGATGGATCTTCCTCCTGCTCAAGTCTCTATATTTAAATCTGTTTGTGGCATTGCTTAAATGTTTTTTTAGCCCCTTGTAATCACATTCTTCAGAACAATGCCATGTACACTATTTGAATCCAAACTGGAACATTTCCAGAATTCCTCTGCTCATCTTCCCGTGGAAAGTTTCTGGAAAGTTCCCAGAAAGTTTGTCTTACATTGGCTGCAGCCCTGACTGAAAACTTCAGGAATCCTGGAGCCCCCAGAGACAACGAGCCTTACTATTTACACTCACGCTGGCACACTGTTCTGGCGGCGCCTCAGCAGAATCGTTTCAGGGGCTGTTATTCTGGATTATCTTCTCGGCATGGGTGCGCTGGAACAGCTGAGCAGCCTCTTGGATGACCTCAACCTTTTATCTCACAGTTATAGAAAGCTGACGTACACACTGAGCAGCCTGGGAATGTTGGAGGGTTCATTATTGTCTTATTTTTATATACACACACAAATGCAAATGTATATATTTTTATATGTATGTATACATACATACATATGTACCTTGTAATGACGTATCAGAGCAAAATACATCCAATGTCTCAATAAGCACTTATGTTTAAAGCTCAGAAAGTTACCTGTCCGTTAGATGTCAGTGCTTTTGTGAGAATTGTGAGTATCCTGTGAATGTGAATGAACGTGTAAATAACTCTCTTTATGGATGTCATCACAGCACGTCAGCCTCAACAACAGTTTTATAACACCATCTGTCTCTTACCTTCAGTCGTAATTTGTGCCATGTTTGGCTCCCTGTCTCTGCCTGTCCACTCAACTATTTCAGCTCACATGTGTGTGAGTCTTTTTTGGAGCCTGAACTGTCACTTTTGGCTCCTCTGCTTCATGTATCGGGTCAGTTTGACTCTGTTAAGGCTCTTCCTCAGGTCTGGTATCTGAGATGCTTCTCTTCAGGTTTCTGCTCCTGTCCGGCTCGGCTCTGCCGTTCAAGTGGTCCACGGTCTGCATCTATAATGCAGCTGCTGCTCTGAGTGTCCCCTTCTATCTCTATTTTGGGGTGTTGAGAGTGTCATGGCAACATGGGCTTCCAGTACAAGCTGGTATATCACAACTGGCTGGTAATGTATTAGTGGCTCTGAAATCCAGGCTGGCAGAGAGGAAGTGACATGCTGAAGGTTCAGACTAGAGCCTCGGGAATATCAACTTTAAAAACTCAGTTCTGCCTTAAAAAAGTAGAAATTTATAGAAATTTTACAACAAATATGCATTATTAATTTAGGCCCTGTGCACCAGCAAATAAATTGAATAAAACTTTTGAGACTTTCAACCACTTTTCTGCAGTCTCATATTTGAAGAGCTCAATTGTAATTGTACAGTCATGCAGAAAAGGTTAGTACCCCCTCTTTTAATCTTCACAAAACATTTGTTAAAAGCATCATAAAAACAATTTGTTTTGGGTCCTAGTATTAGGCAAATACAACTTCAGAGTAGACATTTTGTGTAGTAGTGTCTGTTTTCTGACTGTGAAACAGGTAAAAACAATACGCAGAAGGACTCTGGTGTCCTTCATGGTGAAAAGACTTTTCATGGGAAAACTGCTTGAAACTGTTATTTCAGTCTGACTCACAGTTTTGTTTTGTTTTTTTTCCAGGCTGCTGATCCAGGCTTTAGTTGTATTTCTGTCACACTTCATACTTTGAATTGTTGTCTATACTCCAGTGGAATAAATTTTTCAGCACTATTTATTGTTCTGTTTGTTTCAAAGCTAAACCCCCCGCTGGAGTTGAGTCTTATTTGAAGACTGGACCACATTTCAGATGCTGGGGGTTTTTGTGGCGTACCGGCTAGAGAACTGGGCTTGCAACCAGAGGATCGCCAGCTGAATCCCCAGCCGGTACCAATGATGTGGGAGGGGGGACTGCCTGAATGAGCGCCTGACCACATCCACATCTATGGATGAGGTGCCCCTGAGCAAGGCACCCGTAACCCCCACCTGCTCCACCGCCCTGGGCCCAGCAGCCCAGATGGGTCAAATGAAAGAATTTCCCCACGAGGATAAATAATAGTAAATCAAAAAAAAAAAAAAAAGAATAATGGAAGCATAGCATGGGCAGCATGATGGCTTGGTGGTCAGCACTGTTGCCTCACAGCAAGAAGGTTCCTGGTTTGAGCCTCCACAGGGGTCTTTCTGTGCAGAGTTTGCATGTTCTCCCCGTGCTTGCGTGGGTTCTCACCGGGTACTCCGACTTCCTCCCACAGTCCAAAGACATGCATGTTAGGTTGATTGGTGATCCTAAATTGTCCTTAGGTGTGAGTGAGAGTGTGGATGGTTGTCTGTCTAAATGTGGACCTTTTATGGACTGGCGACATGTCCAGGGTGTACCCCTGCCTTTCGCCCGAGGTGAGCTGGGATAGGCTCCAGCAGACCCCCGTGACCCTGAACAGG
>JBAMYA010058552.1:0-28884 GCA_037176975.1 Arrhamphus sclerolepis | reverse complement strand
ACGTGTGTGCATATGTGCACGTTCATCTGTGCATATGCATGTATGTATGTGAGTATGTGTGTGTGTGTGTGTGTATAATGTGTGTAATATATCGTCATATATGAATAAGCTTAAGCAGTTGAGTGTATAAATTTAAATTTGTTTAACATTCATGTTACTGTTAATTGCTTAACATTTGGAGATGAATTCATTACCACTACAACATCAAACTGATCAATAATATCTATGTGACTTCATTGTATGCATGTTGGCGTGTTCATATTATGGTAACATCAATATATCATGAATATTTGTGTATATGTGAATATATGTATGTATATGTCTACCTTAAGTAACATATAAGTGTCCAGAAGTCCACTCATGAGTCTAGTATATAGATATTTATGCTTTACATCCCTCTCCCAACACCCCACCCCCCTCTATCGACCCAATTAATCCAGTGTTTACATGAATTCTGCACATATTAACAGGCCCACTGCTCAGCAGAAGGTGTTCATCCAGTTTTCTTAGTTTTCTCTACTTCCTATACACTCTCTTATGTTTGTCCTTTATTGTAACACAATCCTTTGCACAACAACCCTCACACTTCACAATTCAGCACACACCCCACCCTCACTGTCGTGTCTTTTTAATTGTCCTGTCTTTAAATGTCCCACTACTGGTGATTTTTAGTCCTCTCTAACGGAACCAGGATTTCAGATGTTAATAAAGATGTTAGATTAAACTGCCAGAGAGGACACGCTCACTCTCACATAAGCACAAAATAAAAAAAATAAAAAAAATGCTACAAGATAAAATTGCACATATACCTCACTTTAAAAGGTTTTGCCAGATGATGGCATTGAACATTAGTATATATGCAGACAAAAAAAAAAAAAAAATACAAGTGATGGTTCAAAAGCCAAACCATGACATATGTGATGAATTACATCCCTAGTTACAACATACATTACATCAGCAGGCAGGCTTAAGTGCAGACGTCCGATTCAATAAGTTTAATAATAAGCTCGCTGGATGACACTGTAGAAAGAAGCTACTGCAAAGAGTTAGTCAGTGTAGAAAAGACCTCATGTAGTGACATGAAGAAACAAGACTACACAAGGATGCTGGGAGAACACAGAGTTAAAGTAGACAGGGATGCAGGTGAGACATGAGGTAAACGAAGAGGGCACAGGTGCAGTCCATGATGACTGTGACTGGGGAATACTGGGAATCGTAGTCAAGGCCGGTTATCAGTATAGTGGGGAAGCTGACCTGGGTAGAGGAGGAGCAGCAGGCATGACACTTAATTATTGTATTGGCGATAAAATAGATGGATTGGATTTGTAATGAGAAGATGTAAACTACTTTCTGGTATCTGTGTCTGCAAAATGCACTAAACTGAACAAAAGCACAACTTCACACTAATATTAAAATGAATTAACAAAACTTAGGTCACAATAAAAAAAGAAAATATGACTGGGAATACGTAATATGATTCCTAAAATGATGAGCACTGCAGCTGATTTACAAGTTCGTTATAGAAAACCATTTCACTGGTATGTGGGTTTAGTCTTTTTTAGTGTTTAAAGTTGGCATTAAAGAGGAAAAAAAAAAGATATCAGAAGGAGGGATGGTGGCCGCTACATTAAACTCAAGGATGATGTTGGAGGAACAAAGAGGGTTTAAAAACAAAGACAAATAAAGCAACATCAAAACAGCTACAAAAGCAGGATTAAATAGTGATGAAGTGGTTTGAGAGCTTTATATCACACGGATCACTTCTTTACAAAACTGATGAAAACTGTAGAAATGTACCTGTACTGTGCTGTGATTTGTGTAAAGAGCAAAGTAGGTAATCAAAGAAGTACTATACTTAAGTACTATAGTAAATTTAAGCAATAATCACTACCAGAAAAATGATCACATTTATCGCTGAAAAGGACCATTTACTTCACCTTAGGGTAAATTAATGTTCAGTTACTCATTTATTAATTGATCTTGCAAACACAGAGGGGGAACAGGACACTCATTTTTATTTATTTCCATCAGCCCACCAGTGCTTGTTCTTGTTCAAGATGCTCAAGAGCTGTTTGGCCCTACAGGATGGCTTCTCCAAAATTGTCCATGGGATGGATATAAATATTGCAGTGGGATATTTGAGGAGGCAGCACAAACATAGAATGTTGAACTTCCTCTCGAAAGCGCTCACAGATGCACAGTAGGAACAGCTGAAGAGAAAGCTCTCTCTACCATTTGCTCATGTTCTGTCTCAGCAGACAACCAGCACAGTTTACCCCCCTTAAATATAAAAGTTGATTAGATGCTACTGAGGAGATTATATGTTTGTGAGTTCTTACCTACACTCTGATGTGCTTGGGCGTGTGCCATTTTCATCAGATGCAGTTCTCATCTGAATGATGATCTGGAATAGATCAATAAACTACAGCTTTTGTTACAAGTGCATGCACATGTGCGTGGTTAGGATCATGGATGAGAGCAGCAGCCCTCTACCTACCATTTCTCATTGAAAAGTCAAGTGCATTTGAGTATTCAGTGATGCCGATGACAAATTGTAGCTGTAATCAAATCAATAAATTGAGTGGTTGGACCTGCTCCCGTGTTGATCTGCAATGCTGCTTGAAGGGAAAAGTAATCAATTTTTCATTACAGGTTTCAATTATTTTATTGAAGAAGCAAAAGTATATTCATTATATGTTTTTTTTGTCATTGTTGTTTTTTTAAGAATTAAAAAAAAATACTTGGTGTCTTTCCTTGAAGTAGACAGCAGTCACATAATTTTCAGTTTGGAGAATCAAGGAGAAATTCTGATGCACTGTGGTTAAATATTGCACCATGTGCAATATTTAACCAAAGTGCAATACAGGTGAGCACCGTTAGCTTGTGTATGCAGTTACTCACGTTGTGCCTTAACTCGTGCCTTATTGATGGGCCCCAAATTTCACAAATTTGTGGAAATTTGAAAAAATCTGTCAAAATTGACCACGACTTTGAAGACAGAGCGACTATCGAGCGAGTTGTCACACCTCTCCCAGCTGGCCGGCCCAGGTATTATTTAGCTGACATTTGCGGGAAAACCTACTCAGCTGCCACAATGTCACTTTCGCGAGTATCTTTTTGAAATTTTTGAGTTCGGACTAGCACTTTTTCAAGTTCAGATTAGGAGATTTTAAGGAATTTAGGGATTTGTTTTGTCACGTACCTGTCAAGATGCGCCAACATGCGTTCTCTTGGGAACGTCGTACGATAAGAAATGCAACCTTTTTGGAATAAAAGCAGAGCAGAACTAGTCAGAAATCAATTCATTTCTGCAATATCATCGAGACAACAATGACTCTCTTCAAATACCAGCAAGATTTTCTGTAACTTATATCTTGCTACTTGTCCTGAACTTGCCACTCAACTCATGGGGAGATGCCTTGGACGCTGACGGACGGACAGATCCCCATAGCAACCGCTGCGTTTTGGAAGTAGATGTGCATGCGCACTCACGTACTGTTGAGTGAAAACACTGGTCGTTAGCTCATAAGCAGTTTCTTTTCCATTCTGTACTGTAAATAACACAAAACAAAACCACCTACTCTCCTACTGATTTTAACTGGGACATTTTGCAACAAATGACATTAAAGAAGAGAGGGAGATGATATTTTCAGACAAGAGGTCTTAATAGTTAAGTTCTTCTTAACAAACACCTACACACACACACCAACATCAATATGTATATGTAGCCTGGGGCAAAAACTACATTTATTTACACGTGTTCCTAAATTTTCCTACTTTCTGCAGTCTGTGAACGCCCCTTGAGTCATGTGCTCACAGAGTGTTTCCATCTCTCATGTGAGTCATGTGATTGTGGTTAACCAATCATGGCCATGGAGGAAAGGTAGAAGTTGTGCTGGCTTCCCTCAATCCGATGACTGGGGGGAGCAGGTTGATGGCTACCACCAGGTTTGTTTTACAAACAATTGGTTATTTTTGGTTGCTAAAGAGTTTCTATTGTATGGTTTGATCAAATCTGTTGATGTAAAACCTTCAGACCGGACGATCAGCACACAGAGCAACATTTACATCCATTGAGGGTGAAGTTATCTTGGAATTGGTCAGTCTGAATTGTTTGCTTAGCATTAGCTGCTAGTTTTTAGCTTTTAAAAAACTCAATTCTGATTGTATTGTCTTATGTGCAAACATTGACCATTAGTATTCCATTGTAAATATTAACAATGTATTTATTTGGGATTTATTTGTTTTATCTTGGATTTGTTTATACATAGTCAAGCTTTTATTCAAGATTTGTTATTAGTTTGATAGAACCTTACAAGTCCTGTTTGTCTAATACAGGCCAGGTGGATTTGGATGAACTTCGATTTCCTCAAACCTTGTTAATCGGCTTGGAGGTTTGTGGATGACCAGCTAACCAACTGCCCAGCTGGGAATACAGAATTACAACTGAATTTGTCCTTTGGTCTGGTAGGAGGCTGATATAGCCTAAGCCTATCTTTTTAAACTAGCTTTGCCCACATAAAGGAAAAAAACTGCTTCCAACACAATGAAGTCTTCAGACCACCCTTTCTTATGCTGGAACTCATGTAAATTTTTAAACTGTCTGACTATTATGAACTCTACAAACTCATCCGTGGGGGAAGTTAGTTGTGTCAAAGACATTATTTGTTTGGCACAGTTGATGATGGACTTTTCCTCCTTATATAATAAGTTCATCTCTCTGGTGCTTTTTGGTAATAAGAAATTTTGCCACAACAATCTTCAACATCCTCAATGGAAAGTACTGAAAGACACATCACGTGCCACTTCCTCCAGGCGTCCACGGTGTATCCTACAGCAAACGTTCCATAGGGGCACGAGGGATCTCCAGTGCCCAGTCTTCTTGTAGAGAACATTTGGTCAATTGCATTGAGAGACCAGGTGACCAGATCCATGTTTGTTTGAGTTTGGAGGGTTTGCAGAGAGGTTCTCTAGTATAGTAGACAGAGAGAGACAACACAGAGCAGCACCAGGGCAGATAAGGAGGGAGGGGGAGAGGAGGGAGAAAGAGTGCAGGAAGATGAAAAGAAAAGGTTGACAGTTCCTCACGTCCTTGTAATTGAAATATCATATAAAATATATAAAATAAACCATATGCAATTATACACAAGATCCCATCCAATTTCTAAATTTTGGGTTTTATTCCCCATTTGTTATAAAAACTAGAGTTAAAAGGACATAGTGAAGTAAAATATAATTTCCCAATCAGTGTTTCTTGTTCAGGTCACATGGCTCTATCATTTGTAATTTAAGGATCCATTATTTTCTGCGATGGACTGGCGACCTGTCCAGGTGGACCCCTGCCTGTCGTCTGAAGTGAGCTGGAATAGGCTCCAGCAGACCCCTGTGACCCTGCACAGGAAATAGCATAGCATTTTTTTCCTAATTTTTACACCTTTTGAAGAGTGGACCACTCGAGGTTATGTTCCAGACCAAAGATCTGGATATTATTCCACCCATGTGAACCAAAATGTTGATATAAATGACAACTTTGATCAGCCTTTTTAATATACCCACATAGTCCATTTGGCTCTGACGACAATGTAATCCATATCCCAAATTACGTGTTATTAAGCTGAATTTTTGATAGATTGGTGCATCCCAATTCAATTGGATGATGAACTGATTTAGGAAATCTCACTGTATTGTCTTGAACCTAGAATGAACCAAGATATCTATAAGTTTTTATTCCTTTGATACGCACTGATGAATTTAAAATTAGTGAAATCTTTCTCTAAGTTTAGGGTTAAAAAAAATCTAAACTTTTCTTTTATTAAAGACAAAAATAAAGCATTCTCCATTTTAACAGAAATGGTTTGAAAACCTCAAAGATGTGAAAGTTCATATAAAATTAATTCTATTAAGATGATTAAAATTAAAGAAATAAAATTAATTTTATTCTAACATTAAGATGATGGAACTTAAAATGAAGAACAAAGTGAATTCTGTTACAACTTTAATAAAACTCAGTCTCAGTAAAATAAATAATAAATTGATTCAGTTATTGATGAAACTTCTAAAAGCTAACCTGCTAACTGGAACTTTGGAGTTTGTGTGATTAACAGCAGATGTGGAGAAAGTTTGGAGAAGATGAAAGATTTAAACAGACTAAACTACAATAGTTTAACAACTTAATCGTTTTGAATAGTTCTGTTGATTGTTTCAGAATATAAGACGGGTTCCTGTTTAATGCAGACATCAAAGTAAATGTCACTGAATTACCTCAAACTGATCTGAATCATATCATCTTTGCAGATCTGAGGCTCCTGTTATAGTCCAGCTTTAAGCTCCTCATCAGTCTCTATGACCTCTGACCCCAGGGCTCATATGGGCCTGTAATCCAGATGAGTCCTTTCTACACAGTCAGCATGAACAATGAAATAATGAACAGGACAATTCATTTATGCTTGTTAGGAGACCTGATCTCTCTTTATTGTTGCTGAGAAATAAAACGTCATAAAGAACAGAGAGATTCATGGATTCTGATTCATAATGTCCGAAATCCATTTTCTGATGTTGTTATCGCAAACAGTGGCAGCGTTGTTGGACTGACTTCTCGAACGGTCTGGTCCTCCCCAAAAGACTCCATAGAGTTTATATTTGCTTCCAGATTTGTAGATGTATCCTCCACCAGAATCCCCCTGAAACAAAGAACAGAGGCCCATCACTGGTCTGTTCCAGTCTAACATTTTCACTCCCATCAGGATCCACACATCAACTGTATGTATCTTTCACAATATTTCATTTAATAAACTATATTTATATTCATCTATCAGTTCTGGTTTTATGACAGTACAAGTGAACTTACTCCACAAGTCCAACACTCAACAAATCTGAAATTTTTCCCAGTGAAACATAGTCCATCTCCTGGTAGTTGCTGACATTTCTCCACATTGACGTCTCCACAGAGGACCTTATCAACGTGTTCTGGATGACAGAAAAAAAAAAAATTAATGCCATTAGCCCAGCTGGTTGTTAGAACAGCAGTTTTTAGTGTACTGACACTGGAAAGAGTTTTTCTTTATGACTTTAACATGTTAAATCAATTAAACTGAACTGAAGTTTTATTTCAGAGCCGTTTTAAAACCATTTATTAACTAGTTTGGTTGTTGTTGGGTAAAGATGGAGTTCAGGCTGATTCAATGAAAACATTCTAATCAGCTGCTATAAAACTATCCAGCATTTAGCGACATTTAATAAGCCTGTTTTTAAGGAGGTCAGAGTTTCATTTGTTGAACATTCATTCAGAGGAAGTCACCTGCTGATCTACACACACACAAACATTCTTACTTGTGTTCTCTTCCTTTGTGTCCCGAGCAACAAGCACCATCTGTACTGTTTTGGACTTTATTTGGTTGTTGATGTTGGTACATTCAGTGGGGTCTGCCAGCTCGATGGGAGTCTTTTTTTCAATCTTCATCTTGATCAGCATGATGTCAGCAGATTTGTGTAGAAATTTTATATTTGAGGTATCCTCCACTGCTCCACTGACTCCTCTAATGGTGAATGGTCTGAAGAATGAAACAAACATCAGTGGAGTCACAAAGACTTCTGAACCTGAAATTAACCAAAACTGGTCTTCTAACTCCCCATCACCTCCATACTGCAACAATACAATATTTTCTTTTAAAAATATATTTGATCATAAATGATCAAATATATACATACCCCCCCACCACACACACAAAACAGCATCACGTTCATTGTTCATGAATGATCAGTTTAACTACGTCCAGGAAGACTTACGTTCCAAATTCATCACAGTGTTTAGCAGTGAGGACCCAGTTTCCTTTCTTTCCAATGACAGAACCAGAACATCTGGAAATCATTTTCTTCCCATCCTTTATCCCTCTTGTCTCCAGAAACACAAATTGTGGTAACTCATCTGCTGTACACGGTCTACCATCAAGGATTCTCTTCTGGATGTCTCCAAGAGACAAACCTGTGATGGACAACCAAAGGAAATTAAAAACATCAAAGACACAACAAATGAACATATCTGTGCATGACTCTGGTCCACAAATTAAGCTAGAACAGGTCCAGATCAGGGAACGGACACCAACTCACCTGCTGTCAGAAAGAGAGTGAGGACGACACAAGTCTTCATCACAGCTGCTGAGACGGTCTTCTTCCACCAGGATGGTACTCTAGTCTCAATTCAGGACTCTTTTAAAGCCCTCATATCACATCTACATGTGACTGGTCAGTCATCTCCAGACACAGTGGTGTCATGGTTCATTTGAAAATATATTCAAATGAAGCTGAAGTTTATGACTCCAGCCTGTTTATAATTCACTAAAACTTATCAGAGGTCAATTTCAGGTGTAGAAGTCAGCTGGTGGTTGTGTAGAACTCTAAACGTGAATGTGAACGAGCTTTCATCCACAGAGACTCAGAAACCCTGGACCCGAACACCAAACTCCTACCTCTAACCCTAACCCCAAAAAATAATTTATTAAAAGAATATACGCTGACCAAGAAGATTTGTAAGGAAAAGAAAAAGATGCGCTCAAATGAAAAGAAGAAAGATAAAAAACATACACCTGAATAAGACACACAAACATTTGAAACTTTGTGTAGGAACCAAGGAGACAAGAACGAACAAAGGGAAGAACAGAAAGACAACTGACTGATTTGAGAGCAATGCACACATTTTTTCTTTTCTTAAATTAAAAAACAAATTGCATTTTCTTTAATTTTATTTTACTTCATTAAAAACAGCCAGTTAATTTTTACATTTTCTTTGAAAACAACTTTCTTTAAAAACAAATTCATTTACATTTAAAATAATTTATTTTAAAAAATCATTTAGGCTACATCTAAAACACAAAATCATTAAAAACATTTCACATTTTACAGGGGAGTAGCAGGGCAGATGGAAATAATACTGAACGAATTTTATGAACTAATTAATTCACTATATTCATAATCTCACATTTAAGTTAGTAATGAACACAGTGTGGTGTCAAAATGTTAAAACATGCAAAACGCGTAATCCTCCTTGGCGGTTGACGTACGCCACCGTCATGGTGTTGTCCGTCCTCACCAGGACAAGATGGCCCCTGATCGACGTGAGGAAACACTTCAAGGAGAGAAACACCGCCGAAAGTTCCAGAAAATTAAATTTCTGTGAGATCGCTGTAGTGCCACACTCCAGTGGCCCCACACAGATCAGCCTGTCAGACTGGCATACGTAGTGACCACTTTTCTGGCCAGGGCGGAGCCCATTGGCACTCCTTGGGTCAGGAAGAATCGTTCTGTCGCAGGAGAGATGCATGTGTGAGCATCCCGAACTTGTATTTCCTGAGATATGTGTTCAGAGCATGTCAATCCAGGATAGGGCGAATACCCCCGCACCACCAGGCGATGTCGGTAATTCTGGCTTTTATTATCTGCGCCATCACAGCCTGGATGCGTCAGCAGGACACATTTTATTTTCCTCACAAAAGTTTTGTCTGTGCGTGCTTGTGGACATGACAGGGGAAGACAATGGGGAACCGATGAACCCTCCACTGTCCAATGTCTGTGTCCGAAGCCATGGGTTTTCTGGCCCAGCCGGACCGACTGGGCGGTGTGGGTGGGGCAGGCTGTGTTTTGAACTGTGAAACCTGGGAAGCAGCCTGTGCGACGGTTCTGTGCTGCACAGGTGGAGGGGAGGTTGTCGTTTTTTGAGGGAGACAGAGCTGCAGAGTCTCGTCTTCCTTCTTTTTGGCCTCACACTGCCGTTGCATTGAAGCCAAGGCGGAACCAAAAATCCCCTCCGGGACGGTAGGCATGGGACATCCAGGACATCGTCCCTCTGTCTGTCTGACAGATTGGCGAGGTTAAGCCACCCTGCGCGTTCCTGTAGAACCATAGTCTCTAGTGCTCTCCCTGTGGCCTGGACCGTGCAGCGTTGGACACGGAGGCACAGGTCAGTGATGACCGGTAGTTCGACTGTACATGTCATCACTGGTCAAATTAGGGAGGGGGTCCAGAGAAAACTACGGAGTCCGACATGGATTTAGCATAGTTACACACCGACTCAATATTAGTTTTAGTGACTTCCGACTGGCATAGCCATATACACACACAACAATACAATACAAGGTGGCTCTCAGGCGTCCTCCTGTAGTCCAGGTGTGGCAGGGCAGATGGAAATAATACTGAACGGTTTGTAGAACTGGTCTAGATAATGTTTGATTTGGTTAAAATTTGCATACAAGCCTCTGCTGTTGAAATATATAATAGAGCATTTATGGTCTGCTTGTACTGTCCTTTTGAACTGATCCTCTGAGTAGTAGCAGCAGTACTTGATGGTTGAGGTCAACATCATCCTCTATGTCCTGACACATTATTTCATAGTACACTAAAAAAGGATTAATTTACAGCCCAACAAACATTAAAAGCTCATTCCTATAAGAGAGGAACATGCACTCAGGAAGAAATTCTGACAATCAAATATAACTACTGTGATAATCGTTATGCAAGAGGTGTTTCTTTGATTATCTTGTATATCTATAGCATAAAAACCCATCCAAATATGAATGCAGTCAATCTCTGATAAAGTATGTTTGACTTATTGGTGTATAAGTGTGGAAGAAAATTTATTAATTAAACTCAGGTATAATCATCTAATTAATTCACTATATTCATAATCTCACATTTAAGTTTATTCACTCAGTAATGAACACAGTGTGGTGTCAAAATGTTAAAACATGTAAAACGCGTAATCCTCCTTGGCAGTTGACGTACGCCACCGTCATGGTGTTGTTCGTCCTCACCAGGACAAGACCCCAGGACATGGCCCCTGATCGACCTGAGGAAACACCTCAACGAGAGAAACACCGCCGGACGTTCCAGAAAATTAAATTTCTGTGAGATCTCTGTAGTGCCACACTCCAGTGGCCCATCACAGATCAGCCTGGCATCCGTAGTGACCACTTTTCTGGCCAGGGCGGAGCCCATTGGCACTCCTTGGGTCAGGAAGGACGGGACTCACCAGTGACGCATTGCCCTGACACACCCAGGCGTGACCAACACTCTCTCCGCGCGCCATGACACATTGGTCCAGCCCGCGTGAGGCCACCCAAAGCTAGAATTCCCTCATGTGGAGGCGGCCGAGTCGAACCACGAGGTTGGCCGACGCCATCAGTCCGAGTAACCGAAAACGTAATCTGAACTGAACAGATTCAGCCAGTTGAAAAGGCTTGATATGCCCTGAAAGCCTTCAGTAGTTCTGCCGACAGGCATGTGAGAAGTCCAGGGATAATCCCAGAAAGATTATGTCCTGAGTTGGTGACGGCATGCTCTTCTCTGCATTTATCACAAAACCCAGATTGAAAAGGTGCTGTGTGAGAATACGCGTGTGTGCTTTGGCCTCTGGCTCCGATTGTGCCAAAAGCAGCCAATACGTAGCCAAGCAGATGCCCTGCCGTCTCAGCGGGGCTATTGCTTCCTCCGTGCAGAGCGGGAGACAGAGCGGCAGAGTCTCGTCTTCCTTCTTTTTAGCCTCACACTGCCGTTGCATCAAGGCCAAGGCGGAACCAAAAATCCCCTCCGGGATGGTAGGCATGGGACATCCAGGACATCGTCCCTCTCTCTGTCTGACAGATTGGCTAGGTTAAGCCAAGCTGCGCATTCCGGTAGAACCATAGTCTCCAGTGCTCTCCCTGTGGCCTGGACCATGCAGCGTTGGACACGGAGGCACAGGACAGTGATGACCAGTATCTTCTCCCACGTAGCTGGGTCCTGAGCTGGGTCCTGAGTTTGCCCAAAATTCTCGCACAACTTGGCCTGGTAGGCCGTGAGCAGGGAGAGGACGTTGAGCGCACTAGCCGAGAGCGCTCTTGCCTTGTACGCCTTCTCGGTCTGTACTGGCTGAAAACGGTCTGACTTGGCAGCAGGCTGGGGATGACGCCGCTGACAGCTGACTCTTAGGGTGGAGGTGAGCTGCAATGAGTAGTTCCATCCATGGCATGTGGAGCAGGCCCAGGCTCTCCATGGGCTCACAGTCGAGGGAAGAGGCACCGGGAATTGGGCTCCTGCTGCTGAGAAGGCGGTCTTTCCACGAACGCGCCACCTCATCCAGCAGCTCTGGGAAGACAGGAACAAGCTGCTTGGCTGCACTCTTGGCCAGGGGCAATTTCTTCCGTTTGTAGCGGGATCTGGTGGTCTAAGCCACAACAACAGGGCAGGGGGATGCCCAGCAGGGCAGCCGCACATTTGCACATGCCGAGCAAGTCTGAGCTGGGGAGAAGAGAAGCTGGTGTGCTACTCTTATCTCCATCCCAAAAGGCAACGGAGGCTGTGGGCTGCGCAACCGAGCCGGCGTGACAAAAATGTCATCCTCGTCTTCATCCTCTGAAATGAGGAGTTCTGAGGCATCATCTTCGTTCCCATAGTCCAGTTCCAGGACGTCTTCCTCCGGTGGGGAATCCAGAGCTAGTTCGAGCTGGGAGCCCTAGCTGGCGCTAGCGCCTGGAAGTTGCCACTGTGACCGTCGTCTCCACTCCGTCCTTGGTGGCGCCGCCGCCAGAAATGAGATGGGGGTCCTGACCAGACAAGCTAGCCTGGCGGGCTAGCCATCTGCAGAGACTCTTCATGAACAGCGAACAGTGTTGACATCAGCCGGGGACATCAATAGCTTGCCGGGCGTGCTCCAGCCTCAGACAGCCAGAGCAGACCTGGTGTGGATCCCTGCTCAATATTTTGTTCCCGCAGTGTCAGAGTCTGGCTGCGGAGTCTCCGTTTCCTCTGGTTTGAGGTATTTTAGCCTCCATTTCGAGCGAGCTGGTGTGCAGGCAGGGAGCAGAGGTAGTTAGCTGGTGTGCTAACTGTAAGCCGAGAGATGATGTAACCCAAAAGAAAAACACATCCCTTTTTGTCTTTCTTTATTTACATCAATGCACTTGTGCTCTTATTCTGAAAAAAACTTTTATTTTGAAAAGGGGAATTGTAATCCTCTCTTTCTAATTTTATTTCCCGTTTGTAGAGGAAGTGTGATCTCTTTCTTTCTCACTTATGAATTCACGATGTGTTGCACTTTGAAAATGAAAGAGGCAGGCCATGGATACACTGTGCTTAACCTTATGAGCTGTGTTGGTGAGTTTTAATGCAGTTTCTCTTTGTTTAGGTAAAACAATAGACAGGAACTTGATAATTAAAAGATCTTAAAGTTGGGTGTCGAACCTACGCCTCTGATGAAGACAGATAAGCTTGGAGTTTACAACCAGAAGAAGACCTGCCCCTCTTTTTGTTCATAAAACCCCTCAGAATCACCGTTCTGTGTCCACTCTCTGATACACTGAGATCAGGCGTGGACCTCCGGCTGGACTAATATTGTGCATGATAAAATTAAGCTTGAATTGACATATAATTCTGTTCTCTGTTTCCTCCTTTGAGCAGCAGATAAAAAGAACACACATTTTAAATGAGATTGGACAGTTGACTCAAAAGCTGTAACATGGCCAGTTATGTGCTATTTATGTACTTTCACAACAGCTAAACCTTAAAAGGGTGTGTAGTGTAATGCAAATGGTACATTTGCATTTAAATGCTTTTGCTCTGAACTCACAACATGCAGTCAAAGGAACTCCCAATGTGGGAGAAACCTGACGTCCTCAGGCTTTGAAAAATGCATCAGAATATGCAGGAATATGATGATAGACCATAAAGAAAAAAAACTTTACTAGTGAGTTCAGAAACATAAAAGGGCCTGTATATCCACACAATAACAGTGGTGGATGATTGCAGGGTCCTTTTCATGTACAAGAAGAAAAGAAAAAAAAAAAACATCATAACTTCCAGCCAAATGAAAAACACTCTCCAGGAGGTAGAAGTGTTATTGTCCAAGTCTACAACAAAGAGAGAAGAGTGAATGCAGATTGATTTCGACCAGGCACAATTCATTCATAAGAGTCAGAAAAATGCCAAACTAACCTAAAATAAACAAACAAACATAAAAATTTAAACCCTGATCCTTAACGGTGTCATTTGGACAGATGGAACTACATTCAACATGCACCAGAATGACGAAAAGAAAAACAGCATAACAATGCACCTTCAAAAAAGTTACATTAAAGTCCCTTTGCACATGAATGTGTGATTAACAAACTGTCAAATACTTGTTTTAAACAACTTCTTTTTAGACCAGTATTCGTCCTAATCATACAAATCAAATATTGATCTATTTTCTAAGATTTTAACCAGTAAATTGCATAAACTCCACTTTATGGCCTATAATACACAATAACTGATATATTTTCTATGAACGTCATGCAAACTGTATTATTTATGGTTTGGTTATTGCAGCCTAGTTTATGTGAAAGATTAGCAACAACATTTATTTATATACAAGAAGTATAAAATATGTATTTTCTTATTTCTCCACAGATAGCCATATGTGGTAAAAATTATATAAACACGGAGTAAATACCTCAAATCACAAAATTAAAGCTCCAGGCCTCAAATGAAGTTGACAAATGAGAAGTTTCACGTAATTCGAATGGATTTTAATGTATGCTGTTTTGTGCATAGGGTCCTTATTGCATTTTAGTCCATGTCGTTTACAATAGTCTCCAATGCACAACCTTACATGTATCATCAATAATATGCCTTAAAAAAAAGGATACAATAAGCTATAAACGGAAAAGCCAAAAACACAAAAATGTGCTTGGTTGCGTCTATAGCTGGAATTCACATGTATGAGCACTGTGCAGTAGAGGTGAGCCAAAAAATTCAATTCACATAAGAATCGCAATTCTCATTTACTACGATTGAGAATTGATATGAAACGTCCCAAAATCGATTTTAAAAAAAATGAAAACAAACAAACAAACAAATCCGCTGGCTGTCGGCCTCCATTTTTTTTAACTAAGTGGGACGTCCTGATGTCACTATGCAGCCAGTTCTGGAAAGTACGCATGTGCAGTAGGCACCAAAACAAAAAGGAAAGTACAAAAATGGAGGAAAGAGAGATTCAACCCGCCCCATCTTTGTTGAAGGCAAAGATTTGGACTCATTTTGTTTTTGGGGAGCAGAATGGAAGTATAGAATTTTTTAAGGTAATGCTATTTAGTCTTAATGAAATAATTTCAGAAAATTTGATGACAATGACATTGTACCGGCTAATAGCGACCCGCCATTGCGGGTTGCCAAATATGGTCTCTATGCTCGGGACAGCTAGACTGGCACTGGTTAAACTGGCAGTGTCTGCTAGCAGCATCTGCTTCAGAGCCCCAGTGGTGATATTATTATCTGTCCCAGCAGCAGAGTGACCAGAGAAAGTCAAAAACTAGAATAAGTATCGGTAATGCCTACACCCGATGGCGACTTTTCCCTTCAATTGGTAAGCTAACTCACTTGCTAACATGGCTAATGTTACCTGTTGGTCAAACTCTGCAATACTTGTTTTCATTATAACATATTGATCGAAATTAGCCACTACCCTGCTTGATTGGTCACTGGACATGGTGCAGGCTGAATGCTTCACGCATTCGGCAACAAACAACTGACCTGGCAACCTGACTGCTGGAATGACCTTTTTTTGTTGTTCTAACTACTATCTTGAGCCACGAGATGTTGACATTATGCTCTTTCTCCGTATTCTCCATATTGCACCTTTAAGCAATATTGCTTTTATGTGGCAGTTGCAACAATTCTATCTAAGCGTGGATTAATGTTTAAAACGTAATAAAATGCAAAAGACACTATAATGTCTTTATTTGTCATTCTGTCTTGAAAAGCATACTGGAGCAGATTATGATGATCCTTTGCACACCTTTATATTGAATCAGAAATCATTATGAATCAAATCGTTTTGAATCAAAAATCGATTTTGAATGAATCGTGGCCCCCAAAAATCAGAATTGAATTGAATTGAATTGTGAGATAGTAAAAGACTCCCACCCCTACTGTGAAGGGAGTACATTTTTATGTCTCTCATCAGCTAAAACCTTCTACAAATGAACAAGAAATGTATGCACAATTAGGGATGTGGCATTTAATGTGACAGTTTCATTGCAATCTATAGTATTTAATTAAATTCAAACTCAAAAATACTGTAATAATCCCTGACGTGAAATCCAGTAGCCCCATCAAACAGATAGCTGATATCAAGCTAGTTGGTGCAATTGGTGAGCTGGACTACATATCTAACAGAAAAAAAAGGTCTAATAGTAATAAGTATTCCAGTATCGAAGATGATATAAATGATTAGAATGCTCTGACCAGCTCTGGATTGGCCTGGAGGGGTACAGGAGTGAAGGTGGCTCAACCACTGGCTAGCCAACCCTCACTGGGTTCTGTCGCACGGTTGTCGCTGCATCCAGCTCTAGCTGTCTTTATTTTACATGTCATTTCAGGTTTCAGTAGTAAGGATCGTAGGGCAGCACAAGCTAAACTAAAAACCAAAACAAAACTAAGGTTGGCGTTATCCAACTAACTGACAGACATGTTTCGTCCATTCGAATCAGCTCCTGCCAATATGGTGTCAACCGGAGTGCTGAAAAAGCCACATTCAGTTGACCTCTGGGTGACATCCTGGAGGGTTTAACTTCCCTTATACAGTCAGTCCTTTTAACTATCTATAATCTTTTAAGGTAAAAACAAAGTATTGCCATCTGAGTTTAAAACACTGCATGAGTTCATGATAAAATGCAGTGTTAAATAATCTTACTCATTTCATTTCTAGCCTTCTTAACAGACAGAAGAATTACTGTACTTGCATTGACATTTGGTCAGCAGATTTGAACAGTATGAAGCTTTTCATCTTTTATCATTCTGTTTCTTTTTTGTATTTTGGCAGAACCTTTTTAAGAACAAAAGCAGGTATATTTACAAAATGTCCAGTCATTCTTTACCATAAAAGTACATTATGTTTCTTAAGTTTGCCATCCAAACCGTTAGCATTCAAAAAAGAGATGTCGCAACAAGGAACAAGCATGACCAGAGCCGTGGCAGTGAAGCTTTATACCATACACTCTAAACTGTGACTTAAGAAATGTCACATAGAAGTGCTACATGATTCTTTGAAGAGTCCTCAGTATGAGTTAGTGTTTTCACATTGACTTTTTTTTTTCCATTGTTGTGACATAATTATTGATCGGCAGGTTGAGGATTATTCCTTCAGACACGTCTACATTCCCTTCATCCTCACCACTCCTTTTTGTTTTCCACTTTGTCAAAAACTGAAGAAACCCCCCCTGACGCTCCTCCCTTGGGACACACAACCTCGTCTCATGAATCGATGAAAGAGGAATATGTTATGTTCAATCACAGGTATGACATACAATTCTTACTCCACCGTAACGACCCGGCTTACAGAGACGAGACAAAGTGCTGCTGCTAGAAAGCACGCTTACCATCCAAACTGTTCAACCTTTACAGCTCCTATTTTACATACTTTTTTTTTTGTTTGTTTCTTTATTCCCCTCAGATTCAAGGTGATGTAGGAAGTACTACATGCTAATTACCAAGCATGTGGCTGTAAAGGTTAGCCAAGAAGAGAGAGACCTCCATCTTCAAAGCCAGCTGGAACCTTGGAGCCAGATCAAAAGCTTACTGCCTGCAGATGGAAAAACATAGTCTCAGCTAGCCATCATTAAGTTCCCAAATATATGTACAAACATGCAACATGAGCTTGTGTCCACGTAGACGTGGTGCATGTTGTGCACTCTGAATATCCCTTCCTAAGGAGTCCCATTTTTAAGATTTCTACTTGAAATTTACATACTTAATTTAAAATCAGTCTACTTCAGCAACTACAAGGATTTGTGTGAATATAATCAGTTTCAAACTATGCATACATATGACCAGACCATTAAATATACCAAGACTGATTTTCCTGTCTTTTAGAAGAGTTTTTAAGGATGTTTTAGAAGAGGAGTGTTTAGGCAGACCCCTCCAAATTGTGGCACGACTATGAAACTTTAATTTATTAGCCTAGAAATCTAAATGTAGTGGAAGCAAATTTGAATTTGCTCAGTGGGTCTTTCTAGCAATCCTCTGCTGAAATTCATTAAAAAAGGCCAAAAGTCTTGGGGAGCCAGTCTTGTAGAGTCTGTGGTCAGGCTTAACATGATGACGATAGAGCTGCGACGATATAGTTTGGATGGTAAACGTCGGTTAATTAAAGACTTGGACTTCCGTGACAATCTCTTAGTGATTGTGGTGGATGATAAATGTCAAAGGGTGTTTTTTTTTTTGCTGTCATTGTTCTTTGACTGCTGTCTCAGTGAGATTTAATGATTCTTGCATTGTTGAAATCTGTGGAGTCTTAGTTTTCATGAAACAGCAGGTTTTTATTTGTAGTGTAGTATAAACAGCTGGCTGCCAGTCTGTGGTACGGTACATTCTAATCACTTTGACATCACGTTTTGTTAATGTATGCTTAATTCAGAGTTTTTCCCTGTTCATTTGCTGTACTTGCTTTGTGTGTTAAAAATAGTTTGAATGATTTCTGTTATCTGCCTCTAGTATCTGGGTCATTCATTCTTCATAGCTCTTCAACTATCGTCAACTGATCTTTTGAGATACAAAAATCATCTTCAGACTATACGAACTCTACTTATTTATATTATCATGTCTGTTTATTTGCTGTACATCTTGTTTTGGTTGGTTTGTGAGTTGATTCAGATCCAAGGCCGATTGCTTCACTGCTGGCCATGAGGACAGAGGTCTCTGCATTATCAGATGCTTAATCCACTGGATTAAGTGTCTGGTACATGTTAAACATGTAGATCTGAAATGCTTGAAAATAAAATGGAATGCATTCATTGATGAATTGGCAGTATTAAAAGGGCACAGTGCAAACCCTTCTGTTCATTTTGGGAGTTCACAAAGTGACTTATGCAGGATCATGAATAAGATATAGATTGTTGTGTGCAGAGCTTAATGACTGACCTGGATCCTTGCTGGGACGTCCCAACAGGCACCATTTTCAGTAGCTTAACCCCCAACCCAGCTGCTGTTTTGTAGGCTCCGGATGAGACCTCGTTTCCTCTATGAACATTTAGCATCAGTCTGGTTGGACCTTGAGATAGAATAAATGATGCAGGTTCAGTTCAAATTTATTTAAGGATGTTTTGAAATAAACTCAAAGTCCTCAGAAACCCATACAAGTCAATATTTTATGCCCTTACTGGAGGAGCTAAATTAGTGACTGAGAGAAAGATATGGAGTGTGTTGGTGGGTGACAGATTTAAAAAGATGCATGGATGGTGAAATACGAGGTGAGATGCAACAGAAAGGAGACTTACTGAACACTAATGACTAGAATTAGCATCGCCCTCTCGCTCTTCTGATGAACAAGAAGCAGAAGTGAGAGTTGTATGCGTGATGGAGGTAATGCATCTTCATGCACAGGAAGTCTAATGTGTTTACACCATGGGTGTTGCAGAATCAATAATACAACACAGTAATAGATTTGCAGAAAAGATTGCTGGTATAACAATAAAGAGGGTTTAGAAAACAGATCTTTAAATAGAAGTGCCAAAAACACAAGAAAACAGACGACTATCCTCCTACATGCTACACTCTTTTTGTCTCTTTCTCCCTGATTCACTCTTAATTTGGGTTGCTTATATGTAGAATTTGTCTTTGTTCCTCCTTACATGATTACACTGTGAGTCTGCCTGCGTTAGCTGTTCAACTATGGAAAAGAACTTCCCGTTTAAAGATATCAAATTGACGGTGGCTTAAAACAAAACAGACTGAGTTTGACAAAACTGCTTGTTTTGCAGGGCTCCATAACTGCAACCCTATCCTCACATTGCTTTTTACGTTAAGTGGATGTAATTTGTGTGTCAGGTTTAGATGATTTCTTTGTCCTTTAATCATACTGATCCCAAACTTCAACCCAGGGATCCACTGTAAAATGTTACTCTATGGCCTGGCATATACAAGCAGTTTGACAAAGCATTCACTCCGTTTGGAGGGTCGCGGGGTATTTTGTAATGTTTGGCGACTTGTTGGCGTGCAGGTTTTTTGGTGTTGGGTTTATTGTGTTGTACGGTTCTGGGTTTTTTCAGTGTTCTCATTTTCTTGGCTCTTCCCCTTCCTGCTTTTATTTTGAAACTCTGTCTTTGTCATGTTATATTCTGTTTGACTTTTCTGATCCTGTTTCCCTGATTGTTTGCGCCTGTGTCTCGTCAGCTCCTGCCTCCATGTATTTTCTTGTCCTCCTTTCAATCCTCGCTGCTCCGTAAATGCTCTGCTCTGCCTTTTGTTTTGCCTCGCCACGCCTGGAAAATTAAAACTTCTTTTGGACTACTTCTGCCTCCAGCGTGCTCTTCTGCATTTGAGTCCTCATTACAACCTCACAACCTTGACACCAACACCACACAGCTAGTGGCTGTATATAAAGGCTGTAACTACAGAAGCTCTGTGACACTTGTGCTCAACTGTTGCGCTGACCTATGCTAGCGTCTCTAGCTTTCAAATGAATATTGTATCTCACATGCGTGTTGCATACCTTTTCAAGGACATGCATGTGCCAAATGAACGCTGGATACACGTGTTGGCCAGTTTTATGCAGTTTTGATCCTTATTTATATTGATCAAGACAGCAGTGTTTTATTTGATTTCAACCTACATTCACAGTTATTTCCACTGGTAAAGAATGTACTGAACGAATCACAACAGGGTGGGGGGAGGCTTTATATGAGGACCATTATGAGCGGGACAAGCTCATTTCATTCAGCTACTTTAAACTTTAGGTATACTGCAAATATACACCCTATGTTGTCTCTGAGGGACTTTGAAATGCTTGATGTCCGTGTGCTCTGACTAAATCGGTTACTATTTCTGACTTAGCCAAGATTACAGTCCATAAATCTACAGCACGATTATTCAGTAAGACCTCCAATCACCTCCATGTCAACCCGGCTCTGATGTCACTGCACTGGCTTCTGATTAAATTTAGGATTCAATTCAACATCCTCCAATAATCTCACTCTACAGGTCATCAGAGAAATATTAATATTTGATGTTCTGTTTGGCTGCAAGCAAGGCCAGGTAGTGTGGTCATATCTCGAGTGGAATGTTCTTTTTTTTTTTCTTTTCATGACCCACTTTCAACAGAATGTTTTACTATTTTAAGCCAAAGTTTTATAAAGTGGATACAATTTGATTTTGTCAATAGTCACTAAATAGTATTCAAGGTTTGTTCTATATATTGTGCCGTGATGCCATGTCCAACCTTTATAGTCTGACACTTTTTACCCAATAGTAAAATACAACAGTCTTTTATTTAAAAACAGTTATTGAATAGTTATTTTTTATTGTTTACTTTTCATAATAATTATATTAGATAATATTTACTGATCAGATTAAGAGATTTAATGAAGGGTACATGTGTTATTAATCTCACTGTAGCCCCCTCTTCTCTCCTTTTTAATCTGCTCATCATGAGACACTGACCAGAAACATTTATTTTTTTGTACTTTCAGTGGGTTTAGTGAAACCTTTCCAAACAGAATCACCAGGTCGAGTTATTACCAATTTTCTTTTAAGACCATATAGACAATGATGGCTCTGTAGGAAAGAAGCAGTTTCATCATCTGCACACTCGTACACAAACTCCATTAGGAAACACGCTGTTATCGAACTCAGAAGACATTTTAATGATGTTTCCAAACATGTTTTATTTGGCTTCATATAGAAGTGCTTATAAAGCCTCATTTAACTCATCAAGGTCAATACACAGGGGTGTAACAGTGGGATCACACTGTTTGCTATGGGTGGTTTAATTGATGAATTCACTCAGTGGTCAATGTTTGAGCCTTTCCTATAGTCAATAAATGCATCTTAAAACAACAAAAACTGAAAAAGAAGCACATGGCTAAAAAGCATAAATAAATGAGAACATTGCGGTAGCAATGAACAGCTAGTCAGCTCATTTGACTTCAAGTTCACAGTTTTCAATGCAGCAATATCGTTAGCTGTAATGCTGCATATCTCTACAAATAAACAGGCATCTTATGAAATGTTATTTTCTCCATTCTGTTAAAGTGCACAGAAGCAAAAAATATCAACGCATAATTGACAATGAAAGCTGAAAAAAACAAAACAGGCAATCAACTTGCTAACACAAATAAGTATGCAGACACTTTTGCTTCTAACACTTAAGCACTCATTAGCCATTAGCATCCATGAGTCTAGATAAGGAAAGAACAAAGAACAGCTAGTCAACCATGTGTATATTACAAAATGTTGAAAAATGTAATTTAAATTGCTTGAACAGAGCTACAGCATACAGCTCAACAAGAAAACATGTTCCGGAGAACACATCACGCTCAGTCGGTCATTCGTTAGCATGTTTTCTCACAATCAATGAAACAGGCAAAGACAAAATTACAGACATAATTACATTATTGATACACCAAGTTAAGAAACCAGAGTAATGGCACACACCAAACCATCTACTCATAATAAAACCGTATTTACTAGCTCAGGGAGTAGATGGTAAGTTCAGCTTTGGTCTTGCATCATGTTTCTTCTCCCCAGCCAGTAAAAGCCATGGTGCTTTATCCAGCTTGCTGGAATGATGAAAATTGTAATTCCTCAACTGATTGATTCATTTTTGGAGACACCCCAAGCAGTTTAAAAAGCCCCAGGTTAAAATGTCCAGCTTTTTTTTATCACTTCAGATACGTAGCACCTAACACAATCTTGAGCTCTAAACGGCGGTTAAAGACCTAAAAGTGCATAAATCATTTTTATTTTAAAGTGAATACGTTTTGTGGTGAGTACGTTAATGGTACTGACAGACTGCTGCGACCAGTTGTGGGTTATTTAGCCATGCATTAGCTAAATGATGGGGTCTTGTCACAGCTGGGTCCTGGACCTTCAGGTGGAGCGACCTTCCATGTTGACCAGCATCCTTTTGGATTGATTACTTCTACCAGGACCACTGCCGAGACGCGGCCATTTCTGATGATACCACTGACACTTTTGAAGTGGGGGGTCTGTAGCAGGACCCTCCTGCCTCCTGGTCTGCAGCAGGACCCTCAACAAGCCGATGCGGAAGATCATGTGGTGTTAGTGGAGGAGGTCCCATTCACCTCAATGAAATGTTAGGATTTTTTTTATACTAGAATTTGAAAAAAAAAAAAAGTTAGTGTTCCTTTAAGGTAACATAACAACTGCAGGGACTACGTGACTGAAATGCAAACATGGCACTTAGTCTAGAAGAGAACCATGGCGACAGAATATACATATGACAGGATTTATATGATGATGAAGGTTTAGAGACCTGGGTTGTACGAGAATATAGTATTTATTTGCTTTCAGTCAGGAATAGCAGCTACTTGACAATTATAAATGCCAAAGAAGGTTAAAGTGGTGTTGTCCTCCGAGTTTTACGTGAAATGATCATTTTTAATGCCTCATTTAATTGCTGAGCTATCCTCATGCAGCAACATGGCTTGTTTACCACCAGCTGCTCAAAAGGTGACCCTGCTGTGAAAGCTCTCTGCAGTTCTCAGGGGCATCATGGCAGCAATGCAAGAGCAAGTTTATTGTAAAGACCAGAGAGAGGGAAAGAAGGATGGAGCTCCCTCGCAATTTCCAGCTGGTCCTATTTGTTGCAGACTGAACTGAGGCCAGCTGTGAGAGGAAGGAGGTAATTTAAGCGCATGCTGTGGATTGAAGAGCCGTTGTTTCTCTTCCATCATCATCTCCCTCTCTGTCTTTGCTCTATTTTCCCTACAGTGGTTATTCCTTCCTCCATCTAATGGAACAATTCCCATCTCATAAGCTAAAAAGGCCCTCGTATATTGCAGAGCATAAGTGCTGTAAATAGAAAGTCATTCACGGCTTGGAGAAGTGCTTCAGTGTTTGCAGCCCATATTTCTTGCACCTGTTTGTGAAGAAAAAGGGAATAAGGGATCCTTGAGATGACACAACTAGCTTATAACTGATGGAATTGAATCTATATCCAAAAATCTTGCTTTTTGTGTAACTATGTAGGTCATACAGGGTAAAAAAACAAAAAAAACAAACTACCAATATTTTAATAATATTAATTAATATTAATAATATTATAACACAGTAATTCTACAAGAATTAATATTTTGTTAGACAATCCTACAGTATGACAGTTTACAATTTTTGCCTAACTATTAAAAGTGCAGGATTTTTTATTATTTTGTCTTTATTCACTGACTGTAAACTTTATGTCGAGGTGTCAAACAGCCCAGGTGTTGAGCAGGGAACAAGATTTTATGTGTAAATTAAGATTACAGAATTACAGAACAAGGATGAATGTGTAAAAATAGAACAGATAAAACACACATTTCATTATGAGAGGCATTTAAAATGCATGAGGTGCCTAAGTGAAAAACCAACCTTTGTATATAAGAATACACATTTTATGCTCTTTTTAAAAGCTTAAAAAGATTTAGTGTTCAATGTTTTCATGATGAAACATTGATGATATAACTGGAGGTTAAAAAATGAGTTAAAGAATGTTATAGTTTGCTTAAAGAAATTTGTTTTCAGGGCGCTTCAGGATATTTTTTTCTAGCATCAGCTCCTTATGATGTCATAGAGGGCAGAACTGTCTGTCATTCTGCGGCAGTCAGTTATCAAGTCCTTCAGTGGCTGTGTTAGACGCAGGAGTTTATAACTGCGAAGGATGAGTTTTGAAAGATGTTCTTCTGATTCTAGATGTTTTCCATCTAGAACAAGTAATTCAAAGTGTTTCGTTTACTTGATGTTTCCAAAGAAATGCGGTTTTGGTTGTGGGGGAAAGTTAGCTAACCGTGCCTCAGTGGATGCAGTTTTGTTTTTTTCCACAGCAGCAGTGAAGCAAATGTATTCTTTCCTCTGTGTAGCTTGTAGTTCTGCAAATAATACACCCAAAATGTATTGTACCACTTGTGCTACACCGAATGTCTGCGTAGAATTTATTAATGCATTCTACATTCTAGTCATTGTGGTTTTCAGAATGTGAGTTCTAATGCAAACAACTTTGGTACAGTTGACGTAGTTGCAGTCTCACACTTTCATGTCTCGTGTAATTAAAAAAAAAGAAAAAAAAGAAAATGCTTTGAGGATATGCTTAGCATCATGTGTAACTTGAGTGCCCATCTCTGCTCATTTACATCAGTGCTGCAAAGAGCTATAAAGTAGAAACACCAGGATTAGGAAAATCTGCTTACAGTATAATTAGTTCTTAATTTATTAGTTGAAATATTTGGTGCCAGCACAGTTTATTCTCTTCCTGCACAAAGAAGGATGACAATATTCATAGCTCTGGGAGGTTTCATTGAGAGACTCAGAGAGAGTGCTGCACAGTGTTAACACTGTGAGGGTGATACTGAGAACATGGTAGTATGAAAGTTCAATTAAATGCAACGCTAATGTTGGAGCAGGAAGCTGACAGAGGTAGAAAGAACAAGAAATAATTAGACCAAGTGACTCTTCTTTATGTTTGCCGTCTGTGTGTCTGTAAGTCCTTTGTGCTTGAGCATGTGCAGTATGTAATTATGTGCGTGAGCCTGCATCTATGTGTCTGTGTTTGTGTGCAAATGCGCCTACATGCACATGCACGCCTATCAAGAGTCTTACATGAGCGCTCATGAACTCAGCTTGCATTTGCATAGCAACTTCTTTTAAATGCAGCACTATTCCAGAAGAGAACGTGTTCTCTTTTACTGTGCACAAATCTTTTCAGCAAAGGAACATTAAAATATGGATTAAGGATTTGGAAAGAATATAAAGTCAGATAAGACTTAATGTCTACACACAAAAGAAAGTCAGACAGATTACATTACATGCAAAGGAAAGTATGAGTTTTATTGGATTTTAAGAGAATGTGCTACATCTTAGTCCCTTTTATACATGCAGAATTTATATCCAGCCCAGAAGTTAAAGAAATACATGATTAGGTCTATGCATCATCTCTGCCAGGCAGCACCCATCTGTGCTTCACTGGGTAGCATTACATCAGTGAGTGTGTCAGTGTAGGCTGGTGTGTCTGTTTTTGTGCAAGGAGGAGAAAGAAAGAGTGAGAGAACATACTGCCAGGGACCGTGCACAGCTTGAGTATAATTTTACAGTCTTTCCTTAACAGAAGAAAAAAATTGTCTGGATGCTGCTGGGTGTGAGTTGTGTCATTAAAAGTTCTGCAGGCACACCGGATAGCTGTCAGAGTCCATGCCAATTAGTGCCACTTTAGGTGTCAGTCTGGTGGGCAGGAGAGGCGGCTGCGAGGAGAACCCCACTGACTTCTCTTCCTGCTCAGCTGAGCGTCCTACAAAGTGTTTGGCCTGATTCGATACAAACAGAAGGGGAAGTTTTTGTGTTTTATCCATGTGACGGTTTCCACTTGCTTTCATGTACAGTATGTCTATATGTCTGACAGGAGGCAACGCCCAACTGTGTCAGTCCGAAACAAATAAAAGCTCAAACCTTTGATTTATTTGAACGGAGACAAAAACAATACAAAGACATCCAAGACTTACGCAGAAAACACTGCCCTTTTGATCTGATGGCTTGATGCCCTTTGTGAGTTTTCTTGGTGGAGTTTTGGGATCTATTTGTGCTGTGAAGAGCAAGGTTCTGGTGTGGCGGAAGACCAAGAAAGCAAGCTGATTCTGGGGAAATAGGATGTGAACATGAAGTGTATGAAAAGAACTGCACACATCCTCTGTTATTGGTTTCGTAAAGAATACATCTGAAACCTTTTTTTTTTCTTTCTTCAATGTCCTGGACAACGACATATTGGGTTTTGCTCCATCTTCGGCACAACCTCAAGTCCGACAGGCAGGGCTTACGAGTTCACCGAGACGTTTCGAGATCACATGATAGTTGTGCAGTTGTCCACTCATAAAGACATATATAATGTCATGTCTTGTTCTTTCTGGTATTATAGCCTATATTTAAAAAGGATGAGTACTGTCACATAAAGTGTGATTTTTGACTTCTAAAGTGAACCTGTCCTCATACGTGGTTCAGATCTCCTCTAAATGGTTGACCCACCACCTCCACAGGTTAAGATAACGTTGATGTATGAGTCAAAGCCTGCTTGTAGTGTTTTAGTTTGAAAATTTACCAATTCGCTCCCATTCTTGCATCTCACTTCCTTCCATCTCCATGTGTTGAAGCCCATTTTTCCTCAAACTGTGCAGGGCCATGTTGCAAAAAGATTATAGGCCAACGGCAGTCCTTATGGCTAACTGTCAGTCAAGCACGTCATATGACATCTGGGCATCTGATTGGTCAGCTTTATTACTTAATATAAATGGATCTCCTTAGGTACGAAAAGATTCACCCCCTGTACAGTTGTCATGGATGTAATACTGAACCACAGATGAAAGAAACGACTTCTGTACCAGGCTGTAAATATGTTTAATTCTACTGCAAAGTTGGTACTTTTAACATCGGAGTCAGTGGGATTTGCTGTTTTGGAGTCAGCACCTTGTGCTCAGTTGAGGAACTGCAAGATTTAAAATCTTGGAGGTGGCTTGCATGGAGAAGGCAGCCAAAGCACCACCTCAGTGTGGATGTACCCACTGCCACAGGCTAACCAGTTGTTGGTAGTCAACCTGGACTGGGGATGGGGGTCGACCACCACCTTCCTGTGAGCCGTTGAGCCAACCTTCTCCCTCATACAATATAGCGTCACCACAGAGAAAATCATGGCGGGCTGTTACTTAATAGCTCTACAAGAAATATCTTTATATTAAGAATGATAATACCCTGTAAGGTCTCTATTCATAGCTTAGCTGTCAAGGTCACTGAAAGCTCTAAATGATAAGTAGCTAAAGTGATGATATCTAGTCATTAACTCCATAACCTTCAGCTGTCAAATAATGAAAGGATGCATGTTACCTAACATGTTTTTAAACCTGTGCTCTGTCATCAGTGTGAAATGTATTTATGGAGATCCCACACCATTTTTTAGTACCAGGTTGTAAATATGTTAATTTTTGCGTAAAGTTGCACATTTTAGTATGGGGTCAGTGGAGATGAGCTTTTTTGGAGGCACTGCCTGATGATCAGTGAAGTAATTGCAACATTTTTCAACTTCCAGGATCACTTCAGATGAGCAAGCAAGATGTAGCACCTTGGGCGTGAAGGGAAAAAAAAAAGGTTTAAAATGTTATTTTCTGGAACTAATGCCTCTGATTCCCTCTTTTATATCCGTAAATGTAGACTTCTAATTCATGACACTGAATAAACTGAATTTTGCTTAGTTTATTCGTACAGAACCAATTCACAACAAAAGGCACCTTAAGGCACTTTACACAGAAATAAGTTCAACAAGTAAATACAATCCATTTCAGTCCAACTTTAATTAATTGGTATTCTATCAAATTAATTTCAATATCATCCAGTTATGGTCCTGTTATTTCAACGTCAAGTAAAGGGTAAAGGGTTAAAGTGCAGCTTCATACTCATGGTACTTTTAAATCTTTTGGTAATTCATCTTTGAAAATTCAAAACAAAACCTCTCAAGTCAGGTCAAGTCAATTTCAATTCAAATGCAGAAACAAATTAATTAAACTATCAACACAATTTCCATAATATGAAGATGAATCTTATAAATTACACAAATGCATTGCATAAACTTTGTGGGTTTGAATCCCAGCTCATTCTCTCAGCCTCCAGGTCCCTTCAGCTCCTCTCGTCACACCAGCACCGTGTTGCTACTGGCCGTCATCTGTGCAGAAAATAGCAGTGGAAAATTTATTGTTTGGTTAGATTCACTCCCAAAGCAATCCTCAGATTATGAATGTTAACTTAGCGGTAGTAGCGGTCTGTGCACTGGCAGTAGGATGTTTGATTCCTCCTTTCAATATGATTAGCGTAACGTTCATGTTAGCAACGTTTACTTCAGCCTACCTGCCTCGAATGTCA
>JBAMYA010058544.1:0-28886 GCA_037176975.1 Arrhamphus sclerolepis | reverse complement strand
AAACAGTTGCACCTTTCAATAATTTTTATTTTTTATTTTGCAACATTTTAACCAGGAAATACATGAACCTGAGGCAATAACAAGAAGCACTTTTTTCTCAGCCATCTGACAACTGCATCTTTATTTGCCAAGTGATGAGCAAGAAAACAGTTCCTGTCCTTGTTGAGGCAGATGTGGACAGAACACATGGGAAATATAGATTTATCAAATTAGAGTCCAATTGTTTGTTCTAAACATCACACTTCAGTATGTAATATGTGTAATTTATTCATAAAAAACATTGTATGCTCCATGGTTGATATAATGCATATTGTAACAAGAAAAAAAGTTCAAGAACAATTGAAGGATTCATTGCTATTTTTTTTCAGCCTGCTATCAAATTTTTGCACATTTTTACTATAAACTAAAATGCAAAGAAGTAAGTTATTACACTTTGCTTTAATAGAATAAGTATTCATTTTAAAATATTAGTAAATATCTAGAATAACCTAATGTCCTTGACATGACCAGCAGGGGGCTAGTGAGATTCAGCCACTTTAAACTGAAACATGTGCTGTGTCAGAATTCTTGTGATGCAAAATGTGTCCACCAGGGGGCAGTAGACAAGTCTCAGATTGTATACAACAGGTTTTTAAGAAATGTTTTTTCCTTATAGTGATGCAATAGGTATTCAAAGTGTATGTATCAAATATGATACATTTGGCGTTATAATATCAGGACATAAGTGTAACATTTTCACATTGTCATTATTCATCTAACAAAAACAAAGTTGAAAAGAACGAAAAGCAATATTGGTACACCTTTCATTAGCTGCAGATCCACTTTTAGCAGCAGCAACTTGGAATTGTTTCCAGCACGGCTGTATCAGCCTGTCACATTTCGTCCCATTCTTCTTCTTTACAACATGACCTTCACTCATGCACAGCTCTCTTAAAGTCCCACAACAGCATTTCAATTAGGTTGAGGTCTGGACCTCTGCAAAAAGAAAAAAATAAATAAGCAACACACATCATCTCCCCTGCACGGCCATGCCTGTTTGATGTGTTTTTCCTGATAGCCTGTGTTAGCTTTGGCCCCATCTGTCTGAGATGTTTTCTTTTTTTATGTTTCTCTGACCTTGGGGATGTTCACTACTGCCTGGCAACGTCTTGAATACTTTCCAGCCTTTCTCACTGTAAAACCTCAAACTCCAAATTGCTTGGAAATGGTTTTCCCATGATTATGGTGTGCACAAACAACTGCTTTACTTGGCCCGCTGCTGATGTCTTTCCCCCTTAGCACTGTGTTAGCAACATGAACACTCCAGACCAAGCAAACTCCCAGAACATCTGCTTTTTATAGCGGTGTGCACACCTGCTGATCATCAATTCATGGAGGACTGGTGATTAGCAGCACATCCTTTTAAATCCTATAAAAGCAGTCAGGGGGTACTTAGTATTCCCAACATGATTTTTTTTCACTTTTCAGCTTAATTTTGTTAAATAAATAATGACACAGTTAGAAAAAAAAAAGTACCCTGGTTACTATGATCCTCTGATTTTTATTGCGCTCATACAAAAACACCAACATTTGGCCAAATGCTTTAACGGTCATTAAATCATTCGTTTTACATAAACAACTTGTCTCCGGTCCAGTTTCGCAGCTCATTTGTGCTCCTGTTGGTGTCTTTGTGTTTTTTTTGATTTTTTTTTTTTTCCAGATGACAGCAAGACGAAGTTCAGCAGCCGCCGCGTGCTCGCCACCGCGGGCAGCCTGCTCGACGACCAGCACTGGCACGCCGTGCACATCGAGCGCTTCAACAAGCAGGTCAACCTGACGGTGGACTCCCATACGCAGCACTTCCAGACCCAGGGAGAAGAGCACTCCCTGGAGGTGGACTACGAGGTGAGCCGCGGCCAGATTGAAGCACCTGAAGGTGCAGCAGAGCAGCTCTGTAAATATTTGTCCACAGAGGTGCAGAGAAGCTGATCATGAAGAACGCCCTGATGAGCCGTGTTAGTAATGAGCCCTGCAGCTCTGCAGTAAACAGAGTGTGTTCGTTGCGACTGCTGACAGTGCTACGCTTTCAAATTAGAAATTAGAAATAGAGAAGCAGTAGACAGCTGGTTTTGCTGCAGCCAGAGGAATAAAGGATTCCAGGCAGACCTTGAAAGACCTCTGCATTAGGTGACTACATAATAAACTCAGAGCTGCTGTAGTCTTTACTCAAATGGTTTGGGACACCATATAAGAGACGGCCTGTCCAAACACTAAAGTCACCACTTGAGTTTAACTAAGCAAGTAGGAAAGATATTTACCGCATGGATGGCACGTTTCAGAAGGGTCCCATTATTGGCATAAAGCAAGAGACTGCTGAGACTGCTGAGAACCAGGTGCAGAACTGTCTAACACGTTATTCAACACTGGAAGGATGGTGGGGGACCATCATCCTCTGGGAAGAGGTGCGGTGGGAAAAATAAATCTTGAATGATGGTGATCATCGATCACTTCAAACGTTTGGTGAAATGAAACGGTAGAAGTCACGCCTATGTTTAATAGAGAAGGTGAGAACATTTCCACATGATCAGTGTGAAGGGAGCTGAAGGAACTGGGACTAAACAGCTGCGTAGACTTAAGGAAACCCCTTATCACACCTGTGCTGCATGTGCCAGTCAGTCTATTTAAGCAGCAGCGTGCTGGACCGCAGGTCAGGCAGAGCTTCTCATGTGCGAGCTGATTAAAACGCTGGAGCTGCATAACTGCATATCTGCATAACGTGTTGGTGGATTCTGCTCCAACCAGGCTGTTTCATCAGTGGGTGTTGTCTCCCCTGATGGCATGGACGTTCTCCAAGATGACAATGTCAGCAGTCACCCGGCTGAAATAGTGAAAGAGTTGTTCAGGGAGCGTGGATGGGCCACCAGAGGCCAGACCTGAACCACACTGAGAAGAAGACTTTGTTCCCATCATCAGTGCAAGAAAAATTAATGCACCTCTGGATGGAAATAAACGCTGTGACATTACAGAAGCTTATCGAAACGATGCCATAAAGAATTTGTGCCCTAATCAAAGCTAAAGGCAGTTTAACGAAATATTAGCCTGACTTTTTTATTTATTTATTTTTGCTTGGATGGGTAGTATTTGCAGTGATTCCCATGTTCCAAATGGCATACATTTATCACTATCTGGTGCAGAAGACAAACAGCATCCATCGTTTCACAGCCGATTTCGGAGCTTCCTGACTTCACCGTCCAGATCCCTGCAGTGTAAAGGAATCACACTTAAGTCCTCAAAATAGCAGGTGTGATTTCACAAGTGTGCTACTTTTTAACACGCTTTGACTTTTGTTTCTTTGTAAACCCAAGATGTTTAACATGTCTTCCTGTTAGCTTCATATGCTAAAATACATCCATTCTTCTACAAAAGAAGAAAAGACAGGGAGAGTTTGGTGCTGAGAAAGAAATGAGGATGGTTTTTACACCTATCAGGTGACGTCAGCAGGTGATTGTTGTAGTTTTTGAGCAGTGGAGACGGACAACGCATCTTCACTTAGTCATCAAATGAATGAGGATGACTGAAAGACTGCGAGGGATTTTCCCGTCTCTCCTTCTACGTGCAGAATGTCTTTAAACCGTTCAAGGAGCTCCAGTTGGTAAACAGCAGGAGAGCAAACTTTGATGTCTAATCCCTCAGACGAAACTGCATCCAGACTCATCATTCATTCATTAGTGGCTGGTCTGACCACTTAGATTAGCGTGGAAACCTTTAAAACCTGCATCAAGGAAGAGTTTCACTGTCAATTACTGCTTAAAACTTCACTGGGCAAAAGTAGCCTCATGCTGCAGGACGACTGTACATGGGGCGTCTGATCTAACCACAGCGCCACCAAGTGGCCCGATAGAGAGGAAAGTTTAAGTTTATATTTCCAAACAGTTTTGCTTTGCTCCACTAACTGAATCGGAACATATTTGCAATGTTGAGCATCAGTCCAGATGACCATCAGACATCATAAGAGTGTTGTGGTTTAATTTTATTAAATTTTTTTTCTTTGATTTTTCGAAGAAATGAGCCACCGACCGTTCTCCAGACCAAAGATGGAACGGATCTTCCAGACTGGAGTCCAGGGAAAGCCAACTCCAGGCCTCGAGGGCCGCGGTCCTGCATGTTTCCCTGCCACAACACGCCTGTTGCAAATGAATGGATGGCCATCAGCTTGTCATCAAGCCTTAACGAGTCTGCTGACGACACGTTCGTTTGAATCAGGTGTGAAACACGCAGGACAGCGGCCCTGGAGGTCTGGAGTTGTCCCTGCTGGAGTCGGAAAGTCCAAAAAGCATCGTGGGAACGCTTCAGGAGGATGGTTCTCATCTGTTTTATTTAAAAGAAAGAAGAAAAAAACCCACAACAATATTTACTTTTCCTTCTTGCTGCACAAATAAGTCGAGTGTCCTGAAATAGTCCCGCCCACGTGCATGATGTCATGGGTGCTGTGTAGCTGCAGTTTGATTGGTGTGTATGTGAACAGGGAACCCAAAAAAAGCAGACGGAGAGAAGCATATCATGCCTTTAAGATGACAACGCGGAGCCACATTCTGCTCTCATGACAAAGACACGGCTGAGGAAGGTGAACTGGACCCAGCAGAGGACGTGCAACCAGCCTGTCCTTTTTCACACCTGCACACTCGTTTGTAGGAAGAATGGTCCAGAACGACACCTGGACCTCTTCGTTGCTCGTTATCTTCAACGTCATTGAGAAGGAACGGTAACGTTAGCGTCACCGTCCCAGGTGCTCTTTAAATATCACGCAGGCCTAAAATGCAAAAACAGATGGACATTAACAGATAAAACAGACAATCTTAGAGTCGCTGTTGTTTTAAATTAGATTTCTATTTTCCATTTTCTAATTGAGCATCCAAGACTTCTTTTACGTTATTTAACTATTTTTTATGTTTTTATAAATCATCACAGAAAACAGAAGAGAGAAAACTAAATATGAGCAGTTACTGCAGCATTTGAGGACTATCAGGCAGTCGTTGTCGTCATAATTAACATCTTTGAGCACATATGTTTTCTCTGCGTTGCCTGAGGCCAGTGTTGCTGAGTCACTTTTGATCAGCAGATTATTTTCTGTCTCTCAAACTGGCAAATCATCACAAGCCCATTAAAAAAAAGAAGAAAAAAACTGCACATTCCCCATGTTTGTGTAAATGTTATCAGTCGGACTGACGGTGAGGCTGCAGCTCAGCTGCCGCTTCTGATCATGCAGCAGGGCGCTGTTGTGATTCACCCAAGGTTGTTTTCTATTTTATCTTTTTAAAAATAGTTTATAACAGTTTAGTACAGCCTCTTCATTTTAAAAAGGTGAATTATGCTCCGTTGGGGAAAAAAACACAGACGTGACCAGTTCCTGAAACCTTTGGATAAAAGACATAATAGCTCTATTTATTTCCTCCATCCACCCTCATTTTCCAACAATAACATAAAGTAACAGCAGTTTTTAGCGTATCTGCAGAACTAAATGCTGGATTGAGTGTTTTGTGTTTTTCTTCTATGTCTATCAAGTCTTTTTAAAGGGCCTTTTACCCATGAAGACCTGAGGCGCGCTTTTAAAAATGCATTAAAGAACTGTATTTGAAAAATAGCCTCCAAAAACCCGACAGAAGTGTTAATGAGGTCAACGGCTTTTTCAGCTTCAGTCTGAGAGAATAATGCATGTATTATTTTTTTGTTTAGAGAACCTGTACCAGGACCAAAGCGTGATCGTGAAAAAGAAATTCCTTTACGTTTAATTTTCACAGTGTCACAAAAAAACTGCATTTGCTAAATCGCTAAATCGTGTGGACGCCACAACGCTGCACAGCTGTGAGACTCAGTCATGTGACCGCAGGGTCTCTTCTCTTGCGCGTGGCTTTCAGAGAGCTTCAGGGGTTTCCTGCCAGTTATCCAGGTCAGGCCCGGGTGCTTGGAGATAAGTCCTGAATCACCGTAGGTGTGCGGGCGAGGTCGAGCTGCGTGCAGGCCAGCCACATAATTCCGTGTAAAATCCCATCACAAGCAGAAACAGAACAGCAGCCTCGAGATGCTCTTCCTTCTATCGTGTGAAGGCGCGTGAACGTCCTGTAATTGGACCAGGACCACTGCAGACATGTGCAAATGTCAGTACTCTTTTAATCCTATAGCTCATTTTTTTTAAAAGCACAGGATTAAGGCAAAAAAGACAATACAATAAAAAGCTTTTGGCAACGGTGCACAAATGCAACCTGACACAAAACCACTTTGCATTGTTTATATAACAAAAGCAAAAATGAAGCCATAAAGAAAAAATATGTGGGTAATCCATAGGATTTAACCCTTTAAGCCCAAACAGCTCGTCCATGGGCGGCATGTTTGTTTCCAACTTGTGCTCAAAGTTCAGATCCTAATATTCACAAAACAAAACCAAACGTGTACTGTATGTATGTATATTAGTCTGTATGTATGTATATTAGTCTGTATGTATGTATATTAGTCTGTATGTATGTATGTATAATACGTCTGTATGTATGTATATTAGTGGAAAGATTCATCTGTAGAACAGATTTCTAGCGTAAAATATGTTTAAAATGTGGGCCAGATATGGGCAGTCGTGGCGTGGCAGAACATCCAGGTGAAGATAAATCTCTGCATGAAGACCCTTATGTGGTCACACTCTAAGCAGCTCGCATTAAGCTAGCTGGAGATGACACACGTGTTGGGCAGTTGTTGTTTTTAGTGAGTTTTGGAGGATTGAAGTGTGTTTGTGGAGGATTTACCCTTCACTCAAATCCTATTAAGGTTGGTACTTTGGTAGTCGAGGGGTTGCTGAAGGTGATCGAAGGCATCAGTGCGCATGTAGTCACTGTTAGCATTGCGTTGTCCGCTATACAAACACAGGTTTCTCATTTCTCCTTTGGTTTATTCTAAATTACTCAGGCATAGTCAGACACAATGTTTTTGACTGTGGGAATAGGTCCTCTGAGGTCCCAGATGTCCCAGCCATGTAAACCGCATTGTGCAGAAACTCAGGTGTCTTTTTGAGGCGTCTCTTTAATGAAAATGTGGCTCAGTGAGTTGCAGCCAGGTGCTCCTAATCACCAGCCTTTGATGGATTTAATTGATCATCAGCAAGTATACAAAACAGACGTTTTGGCAATTTGCTGACCTGAGCGTTCAAGCGTATTTAAACACAATGCTAAGAAGGAAAGACATCAGCTGTTGTCTTAAAGAAGGAATTGTTGCTACAAATCGATCTGAAAAGTGGTATTAAAAATGTCTCCAAACAATTTGGACTTCAACAGTCTGTAGTGAGAAAAATTATTCACAAGTGGGAAGCATTCACGGCAGTTGCCAGTTTTCCCAGCAAGTTTACTCAAAACATCAGACAGCAAAGCATCTTCTGTCAGAAGTTAACACGAAAGCACAGCTGAGGTTTAAAAAAAATGGCATCTAAAGCAAAGAGTTATGAAAAGATGAGACCAAAGTGGGCCTTTTATTAAATTTTTATTTTTTTGTGGTGACAAACGCAGTAAAAGCGCATTCACTGTCAAGCATGGTAGAGGTGGAGTGATGAGTTGTTCTGATGTTGGGTTTCCTCCTCTTGGAACATTAAGTCTTCTGTACCTTGGAGACTTCTAGAGACCCCTGTGAGGCATTTTGTCCAACAGCTAAAGCTAGGTCAAAACTGGCTAATGCAACAGGGCAACGATTCAAAGCACCTGGCTGAAAAACAGAAGAACCGAGGTTGAGGAAGAGTCCAGTGAAAGTCCAGACCTCAGACCAACTGGGATGCTTAAGAGTCCTGCAGTAAGTAAATGATCAAAAAAGGAAAAATGGGCCAAACCAAAAAGAGACAGTCAAGAAAAAAGCCTCCTTTGAGTCATTCCTGCTGAAGGGTACGTCTGCTTAGTTCTGCCAGGTTCGTTATGTTTTTCTTTGCATCATTAATCTACAGGATTAATCGATTTATGCAACTTTATTAAAAATTGTTTCACAGCAGCAGACACATAACACTCATATAAAAGCTGCATAATAAAACAGGAAAGGTGCAAATGACGTAGGTTGGTGCAGCAGTGAGTGAGGGTTAAACACATAAATAGTTTTCAACAGTAGCACTGTGGCTGGATGATTAAAGGATGGATGAGAAAGACAAGCTGGCTGTCATGTAGTATGGAGGCGAGTGCTGCATGATCATGGAGGTTACTGCTGATGGGAGGAATGATTTCCTGAATGGGTCTGTGTGTGTCATGTGGTGGGTGGGATGGATCGTCCATGATGGGGAGCAGTTTATCCTCAGACCTCCTGTCCCTGACTGTCTCCAGAGTCCCCAGATTGTGGCTGAGAATTTTTCCAGCTTCATGGATCAGTCTGTTGATCCGGCTGGAATCTGTGGAGCACCACAGCATACCTGATGACCTCCACAGACTGGTAGAGCACCCTAAACTCTAGCTCGCTGTACAGTTTTGAAGCAGAGGCGGGTGGGCGGGTGATGTTTTTCACGCTTGCTCATAAATGTATCTCGGCTGTGTTCGAACCGATGTGAGTAACCTGGTGGCAGCTGTCATGTGGTGAAACAGCTCGGCAGTGATAGATTGTCCTGTTCTTTCCTTTGTCACAGCTGAGTTTCGGAGGCATCCCTCTGCCGGGAAAACCGGGCACCTTCCTGAGGAAGAACTTCCACGGCTGCATGGAGAACCTCTACTACAACGGCATCAACATCATAGACCTGGCAAAGAGACGCAAGCCGCAGATACACAGCGTGGTAGGTCACATGTGTGTCTGCATTCAGTGCACAAATGTTCTGGCTCTAACGGGGGGGGGGAGGGGATGGGGGGGTTGAGCTGGCTGAAGAAACATTTGTGTTGTAGCATGCTGTCTGTAGTTGGAAAGGAAACTGATGCAGCGAGACCAGCAAGAGCTGGAAAAATGGAGAATGGGCACATGTGTAGGCGAGCAGGGGAAAGTGGGCGAGAAAGATCCAACTATTTACACTTTAATATGATAATCATATATTGCACAATTTTAATTTTCACAGCATGGTGGTGCAGCATTGTGCAGCCTGTGCCAGAGCACAGCCTGGAGTCTCTGTGGAGAGTGACAACCAGAGATTACCCTATAAAAGTGGACTGGGCTTTCACATACTGACGCATGCACAAGTCTGAGCAGTAATTTTTTCATTTTATTTCTTTTCAGGTTAGCACTCTAGTGAGAAGACAACTCAACTCCAAAGGGCACAACTCTAAAAAAAAAAAAAATCAATCATGTTCTTCTGTTTTTTTGAAGTCCAAAGAGAAGCGTTCAGTCCATGGACCTGAGCTCGTTTCTTCAGTCATACTTAGAAACCAGCTGAAGTTCCAGAGCTTCAGTCTCCAAAAATCCACAAAGTCAAACTCTTGTTCTTAAGAATTGGATGGAATTTAATCCAAATAAGCCGAGTTGCGTGGAAATGCGCTAGGTGGCAGCATTTTGGACTTTTGACTGCACCTAAACTAAAAACATCTGAAAGGAGGAGGAGGGGGAGGAGGAGAAGAAAAAGACACATACTCCACTCTTTTTTGATGCCACTAACTTAGTTTGAGGGTTTGGACAAAATGGGAAAAAATATCAACATGCTGAACTTCACAAGAAATTCCCGGCCATGTTCCCGTCAATTTGAAACATAAGAACTGCAGAGCGTTTCATGTAAGGGCCCAGAACCTGGACTCTTCTAGAGCTTTCCAGACTTTCCATGACTCCTCCATGACCCCTCCAGTTATTCCAAACAAAGTCGACATGACCACTCATCTCGCGGTCGATGTTGGTCCGTTCCTGGGAATATAGCCTGGAATGTTTTTGTGAGGTTCAGTTTTGTTCCTTCCCTTCCATGAAATAAGCAGCGTTCACATCTTCTTCTTCTTCTCCTCCTTTTCCTTTCTGGTGTTCTGTAGAACCGGCTGTTTAGGTGCAGTCAAAGGTCCAAAATGCAATGCGCTGCCACCTCCTGCACACTGTTTCCACGACATCCGACTTTCCTGTGTTTCCTGTGTTCAGTTCCTCAGAGATCGTCACAGAAGTCCAAGTCTTTAATTAAGCTGATTCAGAGCTGTTCACCATCCAGACTACAAGGTCTCAGGTCTGTCATCATCACGTTGAACCCTCTCAGAGATGTTCTACGAGGATGGAATGATCTGATTGGCTCGCCAAGAACGTTGAGCATTTTTAATGTGGATAGCGAGACAGTGCATCTAGATTTCCAGAAAATCACTGAACTGTTTAAAAAACAAAGAAAGCTCAGAGGGGTTCATCCTTCTGTTTTACATAAAATCATTAAACTGGAGGAATTTAAGAGCATAAAAGGCGAGTTTATGAGCTTAAGCTATACAGCCTTTAACTCTGATAACCGTCATCACTCAATAGAATGTACAGCTACAGCCATAAATTAAAGTTAAAACTTTACGGGGCTTGGAGGTGTTTGCATGTGACATCATCATAATGGAGGTGTGTTTTGTGGTCAGGTTCACTGATGAAGCCAAAATCAAACTTCTGTGTTGAGCAAAGGTATGATCTAGGAAAAATGTGAAGAATTAAAAAAAACAAAAACAAAAGAACACCTCTCTAACTGTTGAGCACGGTCTTAGATGGATCATGCTGTGGGCTTGTGTTGCAGCTGGTGGAGAGAAGAAGAATGGCTCAAATGAATTAAAGTGGGATTTTGTCTGCAGAACGGCTTCTGCAGCAAGATAATGAAGTGACCACATGGAGATGAAGGTGTCCCCTCACAGTCCTCCAGCATAAACACCATCCACCTCAGAATGGTCGCACTAAAGAGAATAAAAGGCTTTTGTAGGAAGAGTTCATAAAACATCCTCTGAGCGGATCTGAAAGAGTCTGAGCTGCTGCAAAAGTCAAAGCACCTAAAGGTCGAGCACATAGAGGTTCCAGACTTATTCTAAGGTCCCCATTTTACTTTGAAAGAGGAAAAGATGGACGAAAAAAAGTAATTTTAGTTGAAATATTGAAGAAGTATTTAATATTTAACTTTGTGGGTTTTGCCGATCAGATCATCTTTAACTTTTATTTGTTCACACTGAGATTTTGGGACCCCAAAGGATCTGCATTCCACTGGATGTCTCCTTTTTGACGGTTGAGGCTTTTTGCTGCTCGGTCTCCACAGAGCAGCTCTCTGTGGCTGAAGGAGCGGCTGCTTTTCTTTAAACGCTCTTTCATTGCTTTGCAGATTATTGCTTCGAACCGCGCTGAATCCTCGTGGGCCGGTCTGGTTCAGAGTAGTTTTAAATATTACATGTACCATTTTCTCTCCAAACAGGTTGGACAAATGATATAAACAAGCCTCATTAGCTGTTAAACAAAGAAACAGAAACGCAGGTTGCAGAAACATGCAGGGAATTGCACGACAGAGCAAAAGCTTAATGAAATAACTTTGACTGCAGCGACTTTCCCCTGGAACTACGGACTTTTTGATGGTCTGTTCCCCGATTCCCTTTCATTTCCATCATCAGAACCAGAAACTAGACATCATATCAGGGAGTTATCTTTCCCCCTGACACTGCCTGGCCCAGGAGGCAGTACTTTTGAGAGTTTCCAGTGCTTTCAAAGTGGAGTAGATTTTATTTCCATATGTGTGAGTCTTCTCACATTTAATCTTCACCACAGTTCAGAACCGTGGTTATTGTACTGCAGGTATAGTACAGCAACACCTGCTGGTTTTCTCAGTGTTCCATCTTGATGTCGTGGTTATGCTGTTGCTCATACGTCCTAACAACGACCATCAGACCAGTATGCAGTACGTACTGTAGAGGGTTTGGTATAGACATGGACATGTGGAACCGTTGCTGAAGTCCACCACACTGGAAACTGTGTTTGGTTCTTGTCATCGGCAACATGTCATTGTGTTTATCTTTTTTGTACTCGTTGTAGAAATGGAGTATGATTAGTGTCATTTGATTCGAGCCCTTACTTCAAGTACATCTGGACAGATGTGGGGTCCAAAAACAAGCCATAGCACCTCCTCATCCAGGAGGAAGGACCTGCCTCTGCAGGCAGCTGGTCAGGGCCCGAACCGTTCAGAGCAGCGAAGAAACCAACATTTTCAGAGCGACGGGAGACGTTGTAGAGACGCCAGACGCCAGTATAATGAAAATGGAATCCAGTGATTGTTATCGTAATTAGTGTGGTCAAACACTCAACCAATATTTAAAAAAACATGACCAGCTAATGTTAGACAGATTTGCATAATCATGTTCAGATTACTTCTTTATTGTTAGAGCAAGTTTACCAGATGTGGTTTCATTTGTAGATGAGTTGGACCTTGTCCACCTCAGTCCCTCAGAGACTGCCACAGCAGTCCGAGTCTTCAGCAGTTCCTCTGCTGCAGCCAGTTTATTTATTAACGATCTAGACCGCAAGGTTCAACTCGGTCGTCATTGCGTTAAACCCACTCAGAGACGCTCTGATCTGATTGGCTCCCCAAGACCTTCGTCTTCCCTCCCTCTGTCAGCCACTCAATTTAGATTCTGGGACATTTTATCTGACTTGTGGACATCAGGGAGCCGCTATCTGAATGCAGGAGACTCCCAGAACTTCCAGGAGACTTGGATGTCTGTAAATTCTGCTCTGCACCTTTTCAAGAAAACGGTCTGTGGAGGAACTAACGAAACAATATTAAACTGGAACAAGGAAATGTTGAAATGATGCTAAACTGAAACAAGGAAATACGATGAGTGTTTTTTATTTACAGTGTAAGAAATGAACGATGGAAATGGTCCAGTAATTTCAGAAATGGGTTGTTTTTATTTTGACTTCACTTGAAAACTCTACGATGGGACTGAGCTCCCACTGATGAAGTGATGGTGTGTATCTCAAAATAGCTGTCAATCAAAATGGGATTCAGCCTTTCCACTGATCCTCCAATCACCATGAAGCTCAGCGTCCAGGTCAACCCACATCTCCATTCACCTTCAGAGAAGCTGAGCACCTGGGGGCGGGACTAAGTCACGGCAGTTATCCAATGACCATCAACCATCAATTTGATGAAAAAAACTGTTCCACTCAGTTCCATTGAAGTGGATGGACGCTCAGCTTCTACGGTAAATGGGTTGATCGTAGACCGTAGAAGAAAACAATTTCTTCTGAATGAACTCGTCTACAAGGTGAACGTGTTCTAACACATTTGTAGTCAATGAAACGTTCACACAGCTGGACATGTTTGACCATTTGATTTTGGACATTTTGGGGGAAGCTGAGCTTCTGTTACAGTTTCAGAGACAGCAGCTCTGATTTCTAGGCTGTTCTTTAATTCCTTCTGCATAACAGGTTGTGACTGGAAGAAGAGAAATATGTTGCTTGTTCTTTTTTCTTTTGTTTTGTTGTTTTTGCTAGTTTCTTTCATCACGCTCGTATTAGTTTGTCTGTCCAAGACTTTCCCCAGATAACACTATCTTGCTTTGGTGGAGAACCTGTCATGGTAAATCCATTTATTTTTCTCCAGCTGTCTTTTTCTTTTCCTACGACTTGTCTTCTTTTCATTTGTCGTTGGCTACGCAGCGCTGCAGCTGCTACTCCCCACAATGCAACAGGGATTAGCAAGCTCTTTGGAAGCAGTTTCAAATACAGGCATTATTTAAGTTTTGAATTAAGAGTATAGCATGCACAGCCAGACCTTACGAGTGACTTGTGGACCTGATTGAAGCTTGAAACTCCTCAATCTGCAGTCTGGAGGACTATTCTCAGTTTCAGGGGGGAATAAAACAAACATATATAAATAGTTGATGCTGGTCTGATGGAGCCCTAAAAGAGAATTAATATGCTGTTTATTTTTACATTTTTCACTCTGCTGAGATTTGATTAGCTCGAATTTAAACCATTATTTCCGAGCCCTGGAATGGAGAAAATCCGTCAGGAATGCCGTACGATTAATCAGAGGAGCCCACCGAAGAGCCACAAGCCACATCTCATTTGAGACAGCCGCCACCTTTAACTGCCGCATTAAAAGGCCCTTCCTGACAACAGAGGCAGAGGTGGAGGAGACGGGCATGATGGGAGCTGGAATGGAATTTCAATGGGACAGCCTCTCCGACATTGACGGGAGGGAATGACAGGGAGCGTCGGGGAGGCTGCGATTGCTGCGCGCTGCCCTGCAGGCTGCAGCAGCGATACGACTCTGACCTCAGCAGTCACGACCGCTCGGGTCTGAGAGCAGCCGAAACACAATTAAGATTACATTTAAAATGAGGAGCTGCAGCTGTGGGGGACGTTTGTGATTTCCCAAGTGGACAACTCAAATCTGCACATACTGATGATGCAAAATGAACTCTTTCACTTTTAAATTTTTGGTCTTAGTTGAGAAGGTTTAATTGGATAAAAGTTACTTTCACAAAGTAAGACACAAGTTCTTTTTTTTTTTTTTTTTTTTTTTTTAATATAACTTCTTTTTTTTTGCTGTTCACAACAAAAGATGCATCAAAAGTTGTATCAAAAATGTCACACTGCATGGTTTCGTTGTTAAATATTAATGTAATGAGCTACACGGTGTGGATAGATGGTGCTGCTGCAGATGGTTTAGCCTCATTTATGTTTCGCTTGCCGTTAGAATACGGTGGCGGTCCGTTTGTACATCTGTGCACATCAGCTTGACATTTCCAGACACGCCGAGCCTCTCCTGACATGTTGCAGATGCGTAGAAATCTGCATCCTCATCTTTGTTTCTTTTCTTTTCTTCTTTGCATCCTCCAGGGCAACGTGACCTTCTCGTGTTCGCAGCCCCAGCTGGTGGCCTGCACCTTCCTGAGCTCCAGCAGCAGCTTCCTGACTCTGCCGTCAGCTGCGTCCGCCACAGGGGAACTGTCTGCTCGCTTCCAGTTCAGGACCTGGAACCCGGACGGGCTGCTGTTTACCGTGCTGCTCGAGCCGAGCCCGCAGAAACTGGAGCTGCAGATCAGCAACAGCTGGCTTCATCTGACCCTCCACAGCGCAGGACGACAGAGGACAGAGGTCGCCGCTGGTGAGTGAGAAAAGAAAACTAATCAGCCGCTTGGATGACGGTCAGGTCCACATTTAAGACCACATCCATAAATAATTAATGGGAAGCTGCCAAAGTCGGACAGTCAGAATGTAGAAGCTGGACAAATAGTTTCATTTGTTTTGTTTTTGATGTAAAAAAAACAAACCTTCATCCAAAAAACAAACAAACCCCAAAACAAATATTTTTGAAAAACTGATTTCTCTTTTTTATATAAAAAAAATTATGACTTCATGTCAGAAATTTCAAATTTTGTGTAAATTGAACTTAACTTTTTGCCTTAACGTGAACTTTTAACTTCCTCTTACAAAACTGAAATTTAAATTTTATTTAATTTAAAAATCACCACTTTATGCCTGAAAACTTTTTTGTTTTGATAATGTAACAACTCAGACTGCATTTTTTGACTTTCAGTGCATGAAGCCGCATCCACACTTTGGTTTGTTCGCTCTGAAGCTTCAGAATAGATCTGAAAACACTTGCAGCTCTGATGTCACTGAAAACTGCTCTTTAAATGCTTCAGTGTGTTATTTCCTGCACCATATGCCACTTTTAAACCTCCAGAAAGCACAGAAATTCCCAAAGAATTAGCCATTTCTTCTGCTGCTTGTTGAAGAACCAAATCTGAATCAGGTGAGCTCACCTGCCGGAGCGTAAGAGTGACAGGACACGTGGAAGAGCCGGAGGTAAACCTGGCCCTGCTCTCGAGGCAGCAGCTGTCGTCAAACCACCTCCTTTCACTTCACGTGTCCTCCCGAGACTTTCCACCGACGTGTTTGATCGTTAAAACTCGGGATTCTGAATCATCTCTGGTTTGGAGGCTGCAGGGAAGTTGTTTACATGTGGGAGCAGCTGACTGAGCTTTACAAAAACCAGCATAATCCAGCATAATGCAGCCAAGATAATCCAACGATATAATCTCTGTTTGGCTGTTAATAAAGTGTTATCCAGCAGGATTCAGCTCAATAAAGTAATTTTCGGCATCCTCATGTGTAGCTGAAATAAAATGAAAAACAGCAGCACATCCTGTAATTGATGAAGAAGCGGAGCTGCTGTTGTTGTCACATCCATCAGCATCATGGCTGCGCTTTTACTGCAAATATTTATGTTGTTTTAATTAATTATATGTGTTTGATTTGATTAGAGCAATGCTATGCGGAGCATAAAAAGTCGCTCCGGTGATCAAACGGTTTTGTTTTCCTCAAACCTGTAAAGCCATCAGAGAAGAATTTCACAGGATTTCAAGTACGTGCTTCAGAAACTGGTATCACTAATGATTTACAGGAATTATTTTTAAGCCCCTTTGTGATTGGGCGTATTGATGACACCTACATCCCCATCAAAGCTCCTTAAATGATCTTTTTTTTGCCTCCTTTGTTCTGGGAACATGACTGACAACCCATGAGCCTTTTATGTTCTCCACTTACCTGTCTGCATTAGTTGTTTTACTTCATCTTCATCTCCTTCCAACGTTTTTTTTTTTTTTTTTTAGTTTTTTTCTCTCCTGCAGCAGGAATTTCACCAGCATGTAAAGTAAATCTTAGATCTTATGTACTTTACAGCTACATTCCACCACTTGTCACTCATGCCGTATTATAACAGCCATTAGATATTTAACATCCACGTTCAGTCGCTCAGTAATTTCTCCCACACCAACTCTCCGTGTTGCTTTTCACGCAGAAAGATGTTCTCAGATTCACTCTGTGATTAGAATAAAAGCTCTGATCCTGATGGAGGCTTTTTATAGTCACGGTGAACGCTGAACACGGCGGCAGCGAACTCAGGGGTGACTGAACCAGCAGAAGCTCTGCGTCCTCGTCTTCTTTGTCTACACGAAACTCGGAGGAACTTCATTTCGATGGAATGAGGCGTAGCAAACATGATCCAAGGTGCGATTGTTTGGGGGACGTTCGACTTTCAGCAGGTTCAGTGAAAGTTAGGAGGAGAGGACAACCACAGCTGAGAGATGAAATTTCCTTTAATATCATTTACCTGGAGCTGCATTAGATTACCTGTCTGCAGCGGGACACATCCGCCTCACACCGGCGGCCCTTCAGGACCCCGAGTCCTCTCATGTGAAGTATAATTTCACTGCAAATGGATTCAGTGCAGACGTAATCTGACACTCGTTTGATACGAATACGCTTCCACGTAATTTGTCCGTTAGTTTCATTAAGGTTCCCCGGGCAGATTTTTTGGAGGTCACAGCTGAAACTATTATCGAGCTGGAGCTCTGATAGCATCTTGGTTACAAATTCAGGCAGCTAAGAGGGGCATTATCATATCAAACACACGGGAGAGAAATCCCCAAATCCGTCTGATCCTCAGCGAACGTGCTGCACCGACGTGGAGGTCGGAGCCGGGATATTTTCCTTAATTACCGCCGGATATTGACGTTACGCTGCTGTGGGAATGATGCTTGCAGCGGCTGGAAATCCTCTCTGTGATGGATGTCCTGGAACGCCACCGAACTGGGGGAATGCAAGCACGGAGGACAAATCTGCATTCCTGTGATGCATCAGAGGTCGTGGTCAGTCCGAGCTGGAACACACACCTGCAGCTGGCCAGAAACGGGTCACATGGTCATCTTTTATGGTAATTTTTCAAACTGTGATGTGGAAACGCATGCAGACCCTACTTTTTGTCCCGAGTGCCCAGACAAGCAGGAGGGGTGCCAAGAATTTCATTTTCACCTTTCTCACCGCCTTCTCGGTGAAGTTATGACACCATCACAAACAGCAATATCAGCAGAGATCATTAAACTGAGCCTCAGGGCTCTCGGCAACGTTACATTTCAAACTCCATCTCTGCTCACGGCTTTATGAAACGCTTTCGTTTCCAGCTGGACGGCAGAGGAATTTCAGCACCATCACCGCCAGCCTTGATGGCTTCAGAACACGATGTCAAACACAAGGCCTGCGGGCCCTCCGTGTCAGTTCAGGCGGCCCCCTGAGATCCTCCAGGAGCTCACAGAAAGATCTCTGTAGCATATGTTGAAATCCACAGTTTTTCAACAAGAGTCGTAATTAAATGACAAAAAATAGGATTTTTGGAAAAGGTTGTTTTCTTAACTTCATGATTTAACAGCAAAAAGTTGAATTAAAGTTACAAAAACTTCCAGTTTTGCTACAAAAAGTCATAACTATATGTAGGAAAAAAAGTTAAAAAGAGTCGGTTAAAGACAAACTGTGATTTTACTAATTTTATTTTGGTCATAAAGTTGTTGTTTTAACTGAAAAAGTTTCAGTTTTATGAAAGTCAGTATTTTTCAACAAAAAGATTTAGTTTTTAGTTTAAAAAGTAATGATTTTTCAAAATTTCTGATTTTTGTGACAAAAGGGTCAGACATAAGTTTGCGATTTACGAAAGAAAATCCTCCTTTTATGTTAAAAAAAAAAGTCAGTTGTTTGAAGAGTTGTGATTTTTTTTTCCACTAAAAATGCTAAGCTCACAATTTTACCACATTAATAAGTAAATTTACTGTCAAAAATTTCTGCTTTTAGAAAAAGTCCATATTTTACTCCAAATGAATTTTTCTTGCAAAACTCTCAATTTTAAAGTTTTGCTTTCTCGCAAAAAGTTTTGATTAAAAACATAAACATGAATAAATGTCAATTTACTGAATGTCCCCTTTCCTGTTGGCCTGGGCACTGGCCCCTTTAAAAACCTTCAGTTTATAATCAGTGCAGAAAGTGTCACAGCTGGCCCTCAGAGGGCCACATCAGCATGATGGTGGCCCTCTGTGAAAACGACCTCCAGCAATAATATGGAAGCAGAGCTCCTGTTGTGCCCAAGAAGAAAAGGTCCTTCAGTTATATCCATGTGGAAGGAAACAACAACCACGTGGAAGGAAACAACACCCCCTTGGAAGGAAACAACACCCATGTGAAAGGAAACAACACCCACGTGGAAGGAAACAACACCCAGAGTGAAGGAAACAACACTCACGTGGAAGGAAACAACACCCAGATGGAAGGAAAAAACACTCAGATGGAAGGAAACAACACTCAGATGGAAGGAAACAACACCCAGATGGAAGGAAACAACACCCAGATGGAAGGAAACAACACCCAGATGGAAGGAAACAACACCCATGTGGAAGGAAACAACACCCACGTGGAAGGAAACAACACCTAAGATGAGCTGTTGCCTCTTTCACCTCAGACTGGAGTTTTCATGAAGGGAAACTGACACATCAAACTGGCTTTTGTGAAGCCAGAAGGACAGCTCAGAGATTTAAACTGAGAAACACAAATGTTTGATTCTTCTGAGGTCTCGAGTACCAATCTGATGAGATCTATGAGCTGTGTCCGACGTGCAAAGGCGACAGGAAACTCAGATTAATGCTGTGCTGCAGTCGCTGGCGGCAGCGTTGCTTATTCCACCAAAAAGTCAACCGAGTTAGGAGAAAGTGCCTGCGGCGCTCGCAGTCTTCCAGCATAAAAGGCTGCTCTCTTAGTGACAGGCATCATTGGAAATTCTCCAGTTTTTTTATTCTCTCCCCCAAGAGCCTGAACAGATGTGATTTTTAGAATAACTGAAACGACTCCCAGGATGCATTTGGCATGACTGCCTGTCCCCTCTGAGCCCCTGGGGCCCATGAAATGTCCGTTCTGTCTGGATGCTGATTTGTTCAGACTGGAAGTGAAGCAACTGAATTTCAATCCACCGCCGATGTTCGATTCAAATTAGTTTATTTGTATTGCAGCGATTCGCAGGAAAAGTCATTCCAGGGAGCTTTACGGAGAAAATAAACAAGTTCGATTAAAAACGATCCAATTCAGGGTAATAGTTTTCAACTGATGCTGAGCATCAGCAGCTGATGCAGAACCAGAGCTGGGGGGTGCGGACATCAGCCTCAGGCAGCTGGGGTGATGCGAGGACAGGAAAAAACACAAAGACACGAATGACCTGCTGTGGCATGTATATATATTTATATATGGGGAGAAGAAGCTGCTCAGTGCGTCATGAATGCAGCAGAGGGCCACGGACCAGGACTCCAACCTGGGTCGGCTGCTTGAGGACTGCAGTCTCCATACAAGCCTGCTCCTCCAAGTAAAGCTCCCTGGCAGCACAAACCTACTCTGAAAGCCAGCGAGGGTGTCTGCTTCCCAGACACAGTCTGTGAGATCCTTAAACCAATACTGAAGGCTCTTTCTCCTGTTTCATTTTCCTGAAAGCGCCATCCTTTGAAGGTTGCAGCAATCGTTTGAGGATTCACCCTCTATGGGTCATATTTTGAGTATTTGGCCTGATAGACCAGACCCAAATACAGACAGATGTAGAGTCTGGTGCCTTCTCATCCAGGAGGCGGGACTAACGACTGCTTTTCAAACTGCGTCTGCACATGGTTGGTTAGCGCCACAACCAACCAGAGCAATGAACAAGGTGGCGTATTCAGATCGACGCAAATGCGTCTACGAGAGAGTGTTGTGAGGAAGAGACTTCATCGTTAGAGCAAGTTTACCATTTGTAAATGAGATGGATCTCATCCACCACAGTCTCTAAGAGATCATCACAGACGTTCAGGTTTAATTAACTGTCGATGCCAAAGATGATTCAGATGACCCCAGTTCAAAAGATCCAGACTACAAGGTCTCAGCTCTGTCTTCATCACGTTAAACTGTCTCTGAGACACTCTACGAGGACAGACTGATCCCATTCGCTCAAGACTTGGAGTTCATAATTAATGAGCTCCAGTGGAGGGCAGCTTGACGGATCTGCTGAGCTCATGTAAATTTGTTAGCTTTTTGCTAGTTTTCTAGCTTTCTAGGCTAAAATAAAAAATCTGCATCACAAAACAACAGTTTTGCACACGTCTGAATCAACAGATGTTGCCTGTGTGTCAGCAGGTGAATGTGTGCAGCCCTTTTAAGATGTCTGATATGAGAGAGTTTATTAAACAGCTGGAACTCTTGATCCCGTCAGAGGCTGAAATCACTGGCAAAGTACGAAAGCAAAAGACTGACAAAGACGCAAGGTAGCGATGGTGTGGTGTGTGTAGTGAATGTGAATGTGATCACCACCACCAGCAAGACACACATGAAGCAAAGATGTTGACCTTGAAAAGGAGTTTGTACTTGTCTCCAAATAATACACAACTTGTCACTCAGTTTGATTTTACCCCACAGCGAAGATCATCCGTTTCAACAGCTAAAATGAGCACTACTGCAGGTGACGTTCAGAGTGTTTCAGCTGGCCTCCACCTAGCAAACTAATATCTGGATATTTGAGTATTCTGGATACCTTCTCTAAAGCCCCTCCAGCGTTTCCAGTGGAAAAACTGAGGCTTCATCTTAAACATAATCTCTTGAGCTTGTCCTGGGTTTGTGTGCCCCGGGGCCTCCTCCTGGTTGGGCATGCTCGAAGCACCTCCCCAGAGACTCATCCAGGAGTTCCAGCCGTTTGTAACCGTAATCATGTTTTTAGAGCCCTCACGTACCTTTTGGCTCAGCTCTCTCTTCACTATAACAGACCAGTTGAGAAAAAAATTGGAACCCAAAAAGTAATCCTTCAGTCTGAGAGCAAAGTGCTCGGTTGAGATAATTTAGAGATTTGAAGTATTTAAAATAAGGAGCGTGACCCTTAATAGCTTGCACATGGATGGGAGATGAATTTTCACCTCCGTGCTAATCCTCGTCAGAACTTCAGCTGCAGAACTTTGTTTGAAATATCCTCTTAAAGGACTGCAACTCCGTGAATATTTTTCTCCTAAAGTTGAATTCATTTCACAGCATAACAAAGCATGAAAACATTTTAAACAAACAGAAAATGGAAACTAACTGTGTAAAATCAGCTCTGACAAACTGATTAGTTTCAACACCTCTCCGTGTTAGGTGCCAAAGGAGACCTCCGCCTGTTTTTCCAGAGTTCTCTCGAAACTTTCATTCAGACATGAAGTTCATTTAACTCGTTTTGTCTGCAGAACACAGAGCTTGTTGCAAGTGAGACACGAAAGCTATTGTTCAGTCAACGAGACGATGCAAATACCAGGAAAGGAGGATTCAGTTGCAAAAAACGAGGGAAGGTTTCAACCGCAGGAGGGATAGTGTTAAAGAAAAACAGGTTCTGAAGTGTCTGTGGGTAATCTGAGTGATGTTTTTAATTAGATCCGCAAAAACCAGAGGGGATAATTCGACCGGTCGGATCAAATTTTAGCTGAACTTCTAAAGAAAATACCCCCACCCCAAAATCATTCTGTAGTCTAACCAAGTAGGGATAAATCATATATTTGCTAATACCTCAGTGCTATTGCAGCTCACATTTGCATACACATGAAGGTGATAAAAATAGTGGAATGGAAAAGCAGCCGCGGAGGAGGGAGAGTTTGTGATGGAGGAGGCTGAAAGCGCTGGAACTTTCTCTGTTGTCGTAGAGGAACAGAAATCCTGGCAGGGGTGTATAAGGGAAAAAAAGTGTTGAACAAAAGCAAGAGATCAGGTGGAAATGTTAGCTTCACCGCACGAAAACTGACATGACTGAAAGAGAGGAGCTGTGTGTTACGGTCAAAATTAGACGTACATTAAATGGCTTTCATGAAATACAATAGAAAAGCCACACCCTTTACAATGATTTGACATTTCTGATAAACCTAAAGTTAATTTTCAGACTTTGTTCACATAACCAGTAAATGCTGGTTCCTGTGTGGGAGCTTAAAGGATGCTAAAGCTGAGCTCTTTGGAGATGCTGCATATTATTATTTTCAAAACGCAGCATGTAAGTGAAGAAAAAGCTTTCTACAGTAAAGCACGGTTGAAGTGATGTCATAAAATAATGAAAAACTTTGATCAGCAACTGCTGTGTTCTGATATACCAGTATGTTTTGTTGCAGTTCCTCGACTGACCACTAGGTGCAGATCTCCATTGACCTCCATGTTGAAAGTGACAACTTTGCAGCAGATTTAAACATATTTACAGCCTGGTACAAAAATCTCTGTAGTTAAGAGTTTACACCCATCACAGCTGTTGGTGGGGTGAATTCTCTTGTTCCACATCAGATAAATTTATGTTAAGAAATAAAACTGACAGGACACCATTTGAAATGCTTGTTTGGCAGCTAGCATTGGCTGTGCTGTTGGCTTTGACAGCTTTGTCCCGCCTCTTTGCAACATGGCGCTGCACAGTTAAAGACTCTCCACACAAGCCATATGATGGGTCACATGACCAGATAGTTCGTCCAGTATTTACAATCTATGGTTAAATCGGGAATTAAATTAAAAACATCTCACATGTAAGCTTTGAATGACAAAGCTCCAACATATCTGAAAGTTAAATTAGTGTCCTAGTAGAACACTCCGTGAATGCTGGTTTATTTGCTGTTCCAAGAGTCTGTAAGTCCGGAAACATGGCAGAGCCTTTAGCTATCAGGCTCTTCTCCACGAACTCAGTCTTGACATTTAAGTATTCATTAATTTCCTTTTCGATAAACCCTTTAACTCTGTAGTCTCTTAGACCACCTCTTAGTTATGCTGATATATGCTGGAAAGAACAGGATCAAGAAAGAACTGAATGTGACACTTGAAAACAAGCAATGTAAAATCTTGTAGATGAGTTAAACATGAACAGAATTTTGTATTTATACAGCTGAAACTTACATCTTGGTTAGAGTGCTGAGCCCGGCGCCGCAGCCTCAGCACCCCAGAGAGGAGCTTTGTGTGCTGCTTAAAGCCCCGGGCCGTTAAAATTCTGGGTGATGTTGGTTGAAAAGAACCATTTGAGAGGAATATTGTAGCCGTTGTTTGAAAAGCAGGTTTAAGTCGAAGCCCTTTTAGCAGAACAACAAGCTGAAGCACACATCCATCTGCACTAGAGGAAGAGATGGACTGTATAAATTTTATTGAAAACCAACACAGTGTGAAATGTGCTTTTTCCAGAAGGACTCCAGCAAAACATCACAGAACCTGAGGAGACAAAAAAATATTCAGTTAATGCTGCCGTGGTACAATCTGCGCTTGCAATATTTAACTAAGATGCAAGAGTTAAAAAACAAAACAAAACAAAAAAACAACAATCATCATGATTTCTGATACTGAGAAGAATTCCAGGATATTTCTTTTAGTTTTTCATTTTTTCTCTCTTGTCCTTTTTTTTCACTTTATCGTGTGCTGAAATTGATGTGAAATGTCGTTTAGGTCGCAGGGTCAACGACGGGCTTTGGCACTCGGTAAGCGTCACCAGCAGGGATCTTCAGCTCGCTCTGACTTTGGACGGCGAGCAGTCCTCCAACATCGAGCTCTGGGAACAGGTGGAGTCGAAAGGAAGCTTCCACTTCGGAGGTAGGCGACTTCTCACGTCTCACGCGTCTGTCAGAATGTTTCCTGTGACTCAAGAGAAAAATAAAACTTCGCTTCTTGCGTGTCGTCCACCCAGGCTGCCCTCCCATGGAGTGTCGGGTCCAGGTGCCGGCGTTTCAGGGGTGCATGCAGCTCATTTTCATCAACAGCCAGCCAGTGAATCTCAGTCTCGTGCAGCAAGGCTTGCTGGGAAATTATAATGAGCTTCAGTTCGACACATGCAATATGAAAGACAGGTAAAGTAGCAGCTGAATTTCTTGCTTGTGCTTTTATTAATTAAGAACACACACAGAGCTGACATTCAGCACCAACATTTGACTGCTGAATGTCAGACATTACACGAGCTGGCAGCACAGAGGCCTCCTCACCCTCGCTGTTAATTTGAGGACGGCAGCGTGTCGTCTGCAGAGCGGCCTGAGAGTCCCTGACATGCTGTCCTGTAGAGACAAACAAGCTGACTGGAATCCTCCAATTAAACTGCAACAGAAACTCGGCAGCACCTTCTCTGGCTGGGAACTATGCTAACGAGCTGCTCCCTACTGTCCTGGGTGGCGTGCCACCCTCCCTCCTCTTCTCCCCCTCATTATCCTGCACAGCTGTGGGCCCCAGCAGACCCACCAGCTCCATAAACGTCTGCATGCGGAGGAGAGCATTTATAAGAATGAAGCAAACATGCAAACTGCCACTTTCCGTCTTGTCTGCCCCGGGGAGGATCTCTCCTTTGTCAGATATAAGACTACCTGCTTTCTGGCCCAGATTGTTCTCAGTTGGAGGAAATGCAAACATAACAGTGTGTTATGTCAGAGGGTGAAGCAATACACTGTAGGAGAAGACAGGATGATGGAAGGAGATGTGTTCTTTTCTCAAGCAAAGCAGGAATAATGTGGTGTTGGTTGTTGTTTCATCACATCTAATACGTGTCGAGGGATGAGAGAGAAAGTCAAGTCTGAGTTCTTCCAGACGATGATTCTGAGAGGATCGCCTCTCTGGAGAATCTCTCCAGACTGGCAATTCTCCGATTCCTGTCCCTGTAGCCCAGGGGAGGATTTCTTTTTTCTTTTCTTTTCTTTTTTTTTTTTGAATTTCAGAGTAAGCAAAAGTAAAAAAAATAAATAAATAAAAAAAATCAAAAACATAAATATATCCACCATGACAGTTTAAGGCAGAGGTGTCAAAAAGTATCTTATCCCGGGCCACTTCATCACCATGGTTACCATGGTTTCAAGGGCCGAAAATTCTCTGAAGCGGTGATGTTGTCACATTTCTAGTTTCTGCACTTGGTTTTGTTTTTTAAAAAAGGGAATTCTTGTTGATTCTGACGTTTCCAAATACGTACATTTGCACCTGCATCACAACTGTAAGCAACAGAAGAACAGTCTGACTCATGTGAGAAATAACAGAGCACTGATTCTGGACAATTCTCTTAAACTAGAGCATTCTGGGAAATTAGATTCAATCATCCTGATAGGCACCAATACCAAATCTTCTTTTTTTTAATGTCAGTGATGACCAACGCTCTTAATTTCAGATAAATTTGTTTGGAATTTCCAGATATCAAAGATATAATGTGCCTATATTACAAAATTAGAAAAAAAATGAATTCACCTCCAGATAGCAAACACAGCCAACTCTGGCTACTTTTGGCATTTGTAGCTCAGCTACAGCACTGCCCAGACGAGTCCCGAACTTTATGAATGAGGGTTAAAATTGAGTTTTGACGTGTCTCATGGGAGCCAGATGTGGCCACACTAAACATCACTGAACTTCATTAAATATCACTGAACATCACTGAACATCACTAAACATCAGTAAACATCAGTGAACATCACTAAACATCACTGAACATCACTGAACATCACTGAACATCATTAAACATCATTGAACATCACTGAACATCGCTAAACATCAGTAAACATCAGTAAACATCATTAAACATCACTGAACATCAGTAAACATCATTAAACATCACTGAACATCACTAAACGTCATTAAACATCACTGAACATCAGTGAACATCACTAAACATTATTAAACATCCCTGAACATCACTGAACATCACTAAACATCATTAAACATCACTGAACATCACTGAACATCACTGAACATCACTGAACATCAGTAAACATCAGTGAACATCACTAAACATCATTAAACATCACTGAACATCATTAAACATCACTAAACATCACTGAACATCACTGAACATCACTAGACATCACTAAACATCACTGAACATCACTGAACATCACTGAACATCATTAAACATCACTAAACATCATTAAACATCGCTGAACATCACTGAACATCACTAAACATCACTAAACATCACTGAACATCACTAAACATCACTAAACATCACTGAACATCACTAGACATCACTAAACATCACTGAACATCACTGAACATCACTGAACATCACTGAACATCATTAAACATCACTAAACATCATTAAACATCACTGAACATCACTGAACATCACTAAACATCACTAAACATCACTAAACATCACTGAACATCACTGAACATCACTAAACATCATTAAACATCACTGAACATCACTAAACATCACTGAACATCACTGAACATCATTAAACATCAGTGAACATCAGTGAACATCACTGAACATCACTGAACATCACTAAACATCACTAAACATCACTGAACATCACTAAACATCACTGAATATCACTGAACATCACTGAACATCACTGAACATCAGTAAACATCAGTAAACATCAGTAAACATCACTGAACATCAGTAAACATCAGTAAACATCACTGAACATCACTGAACATCAGTAAACATCACTGAACATCAGTAAACATCATTAAACATCAGTGAACATCACTGAACATCACTGAACATCACTAAACATCACTGAGCATCACTAAACATCACTGAACATCACTAAACATCACTGAACATCATTAAACATCACTGAACATCACTGAACATCAGTAAACATCACTGAACATCACTGAACATCAGTAAACATCACTGAACATCATAAAACATCATTAAACATCACTGAACATCATTAAAAATCACTAAACATCACTAAACATCAGTAAACATCACTGAACATCACTGAACATCAGTAAACATCACTGAACATCACTAAACATCACTGAACATCATAAAACATCATTAAACATCACTGAACATCATTAAAAATCACTAAACATCACTGAACATCATTAAATATCACTAAACATCATTAAACATCACTGAACATCACTAAACATCATTAAAAATCACTAAACATCACTGAACATCATTAAACATCATTAAACATCATTAAAAATCACTGAACATCACTGAACATCACTGAACATCACTGAACATCACTGAACATCATTAAACATCATTAAAAATCACTGAACATCACTGAACATCACTGAACATCATTAAACATCATTAAAAATCACTAAACATCACTGAACATCAGTAAATATCACTAAACATCATTAAAAATCACTAAACATCACTGAACATCGTTAAACGTCACTGAACAGTTTTGACATCAGAATGCAGCGAGGGTTATGAGGACCAGGCTTGGCACCAAAAGTCCAAAGAGAATGAAGATCTGGGTCAGGTCTGATGGACATGTGGCCACACACACACACACACACACACACACACACACACACACACACCAGTAACAACCTTTAACAGTCTTTAAGCTCTTTAATGCCGGTGTAGCTGCAGAGACATGGTTTCATCCAGCAGTTGTTGCACGACACACAATATACAGACAGAACAGCGTGCATGAATCAACTCTATACATATGTGAGCATATTTTAAAGCTGAAACTCCAACAGCAATCATAAAAAGACCCAAATAAATGAGAATAGTTCATGCCCACAGTTCTAGCAGGAGCCACATTTCTGCCTCTAAGTTATTTAAAACTTAACATTCAGAGAAGCCAGATTCCTGAGATGAAGCTCCGTTCCGACAGTGACAACAGCTCCTTTAAATGCATTGTTTTCCATCTCAGTTCAGGCGTTATAAAAAGATACAGGAAATGCATCTTGGGGACATACTGTAGTAACTTCCCCCTGTTTTTTGTGATACGGATACGGATCTGTGAGTAAGTCGGAGAATAGCTTAGTGGATTAAAAAAAGAAAAATAAATGCAGAAGAAAACCACAGCTTCCAGCCTGAGTGGTTGGTGATGGTGGGATTGAAGGTCTGAGGACAACAAAAAGAAGCATCACCAAAGATTTGATGTAATCAACCATGATTTTAAAGAAAAATTAAAAACTGAATTTGCACTGTGGCTTTTTTGAAGAAAAGCAGTGAAACACCTGATGAGGTTATTCATTCACAGCATCTCCTGCAGTTGTTCACAGTCCATATCCAAAAATACAGACTGCATTCAAAGAGAGATTTAAAAGTGATACTCCAAATGATCATTCTGATTTCTGCCTTAAAACTAAAAGAATAATGTGTTACGGAAAGTAAACATGGGAACAACAGATGAGGAGAATGCTCATTATGATTTTCCAAAAGGTCAGCCCATAATGTGGATCATTTGTTTGACATTTTGACATTAGGATAGGTTTTTGTTTTTTTGCATGAT
>JBAMYA010058529.1:0-28889 GCA_037176975.1 Arrhamphus sclerolepis | reverse complement strand
GAAAGAAAGAAAGAAAGAAAGAAAGAAAGAAAGAAAGAAAGAAAGAAAGAAAGAAAGAAAGAAAGAAAGAAAGGAGATTAATGTATAATTACCTACAAAGATGTTGGAGCATATCACATACAGCTATTATGTTCTCACACTACTGAATTCAGACTGTAACACAAGATATAACCGTCAGACTTTTTGTTTTCCATAGTTTCAAGCAAAAGGATGGTATGGTTGTAGCTATGGTAATTTCCAAATCCCCACTGAGTAGTTTTTATGTCCTTCCATGAAGGACAGTTAATGATAAATCCCACGGATGAGTACGGTGATTCAGAGGCAATTTTTCTGAGACTCCAAGGGAAGCTCAGCTTCCCTAAAATGTTGAAAATTAAATGTACAGTTGTTTTAACATATCATTGACTACAAATGCATTAGAACACATTCGTCTCAAAGATGAGTTTGTTCAGAATCATCATTGCCATAGATTCCAAGTCAAATGCATAGATTATAATCTATGCATTTGACCTTAGAAGCTGAGCATCCATCACTTGTATGATTCCTCCCTTCTCCTGATGCTGATTTCATGACTCCCCATTTCAGATAATGCAGAGATTGGTGCCATGCAATGGCACTGCTTCCAAACCTTGTGCCATATCTTACAGATGCTAGAGGCTTTAACAAAACCAATAAGATCTAGGAAGAACATGATGTTGACAGTATAGAATGGAACATGATGGGAACTTGCCCAACCAGGTCTTTCAGAGTTGTACTGAGTCAGGCTGTTCAGTCTCAATGAAAATGGAACATTGAGTTTGGTCAACAGAGTAAGTTCAGTAAGTTCCAACCTGGGATCGGATTTGTGAGATAACCACAGACAGATCTGTGTGGTGTGACCAGTAATTCAGATTCTGCACCAATCTGTTGTAGTGAAGAGAGAGCTAAGCCAAAAGGCAAGGCTCCGTTTACCTGTTGATCTACGCTCCCACCCTCAACAATTGTTAAAAATTGGGCAGTGACAAAGACAAAGACTGCATATGCAAGTGGCTGAAATATGCTTCCTCCATAAGGTGGCTGGAAAACTCCTTAAACATGAGGTGAGAAGTTCAGTCAGTCAGGAGAGACTCAGATAGCTGCAGTATCCTCATACTGAGATGAGCCAGCTGAGGTGCTTTGTGCATGTGGTTAGGATTCTTATCAGAACTGGTTCAGAAGAAGTACAAAAAAACTCCACTTATAACACACTTAAAAATCAAATTGCTAAAATGAAATCCCAGAAGAAAAAAAAAGTACATTTTAAAAAATAAAAAAAAGTTGAAAGGCATAAAAAGAAAACTCAAAGTGCAACTTTACTGCTCTTGTTGTGATAGCATTAGTGTACTTAAGGTGAGAAAACAAGATTAAATATGCCCTTTCTCAAAAAGCAGAAAACGGAAAACAAAATAAGCAAGTAAAGCTTTCTCATCTATTTGACAACACAAGGGGTGTTTCCTTTGAAGAACAGATGCCATTGATTTCGACATCTGTCTTTTTTCCTGTCACACTCTGTGGGGAATCTTGCTATATCTTCTGTTCTGCTACCCTCCATTTCATTATTTTGTCAGCACACATCTTTTTTTTCATCTTGACAAGATGAATGAAAAGGTTAAAAAAAAAACAGTCAAACAACACTGCCAGTGTTTGATGAGCTTTGCCACCACATTTAAGTAGGGCCAGCAAAACTGTTTAAATCTCCTTTTGTAGCTAAATTTTACACATCCCTATGCATGATGTGTATAATGTCCAACCTATGTAAAACTTTGTATCTGTGTATTTTCATAATGACACAAGACATGAGTCATTCACAGTGATATCATAAGGGTTAAATGTTTCTTCATAAACGTCAAATATCTAGTGACCTGTAGGTAAAATGGATTTCAGGTTTCCATTTCCACCAGAGCTTCTTTACCAATCAGTAACAATGGTGGGGGGGAGACAAACATTGATTTGGGAGTGGTGATTGGAAACAAAATTAGGATGTAGAACGCTGTGGCTTCCATATTGACTGATGACACACAAAGAGCTTTGTAAGATACTGCAAGAACATAGAAAATCACATTATTGTTTACCTTTCTTTATAATAAATTAATAGAATGAAGAATGAACCTAAGTGGTGAGAAGACAGAGAAACACCTGCAATGTATTTTGCATAAAAAATATTTTTTCCCTTAGGTACTTAGGAATCTTTTATGTCTGATGCTTTTAATGGATTTTTTTATGGTATTATGCAACTTTAATGAATATAGTCTTTTCTTTGCAGCCAGCCACTCTATTTCTTTTTTTCCTGAATTAGCTAATTGCTCAGCATTTGATATAACACTTTACACCAACAAGTAAAAATGAATGAAAGAAGCTGAGGAACAGACTTGTGCTCTTCTGTGCATTCAACCTGTTAAAATCAAACTGTGTGTTAAGCTCCAACTTCTGTTTCAGCACTAAACAAAGCTGATGGATCAAAACGCAAGGGCACAGCATATGAAACCCATTTATTTTTCAGGGTGTCAGTGCACGCTCTGAGGCTCAAATGAGCACACAAACACATACGACATAAAGTTATAGTGGATGTGTGCATGTTGGAGGCTTTTCTATATCCAACAGACTGGCGGCAATACAGAGATGGGGGAGAATGGCCAATCTATAATCATTAGGAGGGAGCAGAAGAGATGGCAGAGAAAGAGAGCTATAGTGCTGTCACCGAGGTGTCGGCATAACACGATTAGAACTTGTGTGATTCATCGGTGGCCATGGTATTTTACTCCTCATCCACCCACCACTGTTTCTGTGGTCCATGCATGCAACCTTGCATAATACTTTTTTGGTCCAAAATTCTTACTTTGAATACCAAATATCTGAACATGAAGTAGTTGTGGTGTTCACACATCCTGAATGGGATTTTCTTGTACTTTGTGTTATTATACCACGAACAAAAAAGATACACAAAAATAAATAGGAAATTACAAAGTCAAAGTCATAATTAGCTAGCATTGATCCTTATGTTTCTGCTATCCCATTTCCAGAAAGATTAGGGAGTTTTCCAGAGTGCAAGAAAAACCTAAATCTAATTTGTTAGTTTGTTTGAGTCTTTAACAAACACATGCACCAAGGAAATGATTGTCAGCGTCTTTACTTGCCAACTTCAGAGTATTAGAAAGTTTGAACAAAGCTAGAATTTGATGCAAGCAACGCACCCACAAAAACGTTGGCAGACAAATGTTTACCATCACTCTTTATTTTAATTGCACTGTTTAATTCTTTGGGAAATGAGGATATTAACTGTTGAATAAGCAAGTAAGTGGGAGCTAGCATGAGTGAGCAAATGAATGAGTAAGCCCTTTATATCCAATGCTGACAGATAGATTTGTAGATTTTTCTCCACAAAACAAAGTTCATCAGTGAAGCCTCAAAAATAATTACCCTTTTATTCGCGTCTTTCAAAAAGTTTAGGCAAATTAACAAATTGCATATTAAAGTTTTTGCTGTATTTTAGAAAACTTCCCAACTTTTACTGGAAGGCTAACCCCAATTGCACCTCATTGTTCTCAGCGCCCAATCGTTAGTACAGTGCTTCAATATTTGCTGCAGGAGACAACTGTACTGTAAACATCTGCATCTCCACATTCTCTTTCACTCTCACACACACATTTTCAAATGTTTATGGCTAACATCAAGGACAGAAACTGCATACCCAAAGAAAATCAAAGTATCTATGCAGAGATATCCACTTCTCAAGGCATCCATTCAAAATGGTCTAACTTCATGTTAACTAGGCTGTCCTATCCTCCCCACAAACACTCTTCCCTCCCTTAATCCTGCAATTCAACCCTCTTCTTCCTTTCACTTTTTTCCCTCTACTGTCTCTCTGGGCTTGGGGACAGTAGAGTGACTTTGATGTCTTGCTGCTTCAGGAAGAGAGAAAGCCGCTCTGGCTAATTAGTTGCCCTTATCCCAACAGCAGCAACCACCGCTAGCTCCCTGTTTCAGAGTGACAAACAAGGCAGGCAAAAACGACTACCAAATGCTGCATGCTAAATACCCCTCTCCCACTGCTAATCAGTGCTAGCAGCTCATAACAGTTTAACTCATTGCTCAAGACTTAGGATGAAGATTTAATGAAGTTGCTCCTTTTTTTATGATGATAGTGTGGTGTAATATAATAAAATTAAAGTTCTGCCCTCAGGAAGACACCTGTCACATCCATGTTAACTGTAATGTTAGCATTCAACTTCAATTTTATCTACCTTTTCTCAAATGTCATTATCATTAGTATGACTGAGTTTTAACTTCAGTGCAATTTAGCTGTTTAACACTCAAAGCATTAGTCATCTCTAGGAACTTTAAATAAATAAATAAATAAAATAAACATGTTCAGTAAAGGTTCTTTAAAGCTTATTTATTATGCCAAAAAGTCTTGGGGAGCCAATGACATCAGTCTATCCTTGCAAAGTTTAATTTGATGACAACATGATGACGACAGAACTGTGACGTTTTAGTCTGGATGGTAAACAGCAGTCGTTTGAATCAGCTTTGGCATAGAGAGTTAATTAAAGACTTCCATGACAATCCTTTACTGATTGTGGTGGATGAGGCCCATTTCATTTACAAATGGTAAGGGTCATCTAATGAACCTGCTCTGACAATAAAGGAAACTATTCAAGAAGTAATCAGAACACGATTATGTATATCTGTCTAACATTAGCAGTAGCTAGCTAATATAAGACAGAGTGAACCGTTACGCATTACGAAGACATTGGTTGAGTGTTTGAGCACATCAATATTCTCTAATGCTGCTTGTAAAAATGTCAACAATCTATGGATTCCATTTTCATTATATTGGCACCTCTCTCCATCAATCTCTTCTCCATGACACTCTCAAGTTGCATCGCTTTGGATGTATTTACATCATCGCCTTGTATCTGATTGCTTTCAGCGTTATCCAACTGCGTGTAGAGGCAGTTTGTGAAGCAAGTGTTGGTCCTCCTCCTGGATCAGGAGGCCTTATGGCTCATTTACAGGGTCCACATCTGTCCAGATGTGTGCCTGATCTATCAGGCTATACCCGAGAATCCCTCTAATAGCAAAAAAAGTAACCCATGCCACGAATGTTATCGGACTATGTATGTGCACCCAACAAATTTGTATGCAATTGTGTGATGCTGTCATGTCAGTTCAGATATCTGAGGCATTACCTTTCTGAAACTATACAGCAACAACAATGTAATTATATAGCACCTTTCCAGTTTATTGACCTGAAATGCAAAAGAATTACAACAGGATTGTCACCTGTGTATGGATCACCAGCAGGCCCACAAATCACCTCTGTGTTCTCATCTGTGGTGTGAATGCAGCTGCAGAAAAAAACTCACGAGGGTGTATTGTCCTTCAGGGAAATCCCTGGTTCTTATAGCCCTCAGAGTGGACTTAGAAGTGTTTTGTCCACATATAGGTACTTAAATGGTTCTATCAGTAAAGTATGACTTGAGTATCTGGCTTAAGATCTAGAAATTCTTATGTCATGCCAATAAAAAAAGTCAGCATTTGTTTCATTTATATGATTTTGGTTTATTTTTATATCATTAAAATTGTAACTTCAGTAAGGTCCATGTATACCAATGTGTGTGTGTGTGTGTGACAACCATGCCATTTCTAGTGTGAATATCACATCAATAGATCAATGAAAGAAAAAATAAAACACACACTCACTTCTAACAGGAAATGTGAGTAGAGATGTGGTGTCCCTACACAGGCATCTGTGTTATCTTGTCTCAGTAGGGTCTCTCACAGCATGTCCATTTCCCTCTCCTGAGCCTTGCTCTTTTTCACCCCTCTCTCTATCTTACATCCTCACAGGCTCATGGCTCAGAGACATGACAGCAAGAAACAGACAAAGAGCTGGCTGAGTTTCAGAAACATTAACCACTCCCTTAGGATAGACGCACACACACGCGCACGAACACAGCAACCTGCTAAGGGTTGGTTCTCTGCATCGCTTAGGATCAGATTGCCATGCTTCATTCTGTTGAGTGTCTGTACTGATGACTGCTGGCATACTGTACTGAATTATATATATACAGACTATGTATTCTTTGTCTGCCTGTGTTTGTCTCATCATTTCCACTGATTGGGGACACACATATTTAAGTCACTATTGTCAGAATTTATGCTTAGAAGTCAAAAAAAGAGAGAAAACAATCGGATCTAGTGTTCTTTGAAGTCAATTCAAGGAACATTTTCTCATTAAAAAGTGACACAAAGTTCACAAATAAATTCATTATCCATGACAGTTCAATGTCCCTCAGTTCCATAGTGTCATAGCGTGTAGGGACAGAGACTAAAGAATTCAACACTAGTTATAGAAAGTTCAACACAGAGTCTGGAGAGAGCTCTTTTCTCCTCTCACTGAGACAATCTATTCAACCTGTCTCCCATCTCCACAGACCTCTGACTCTCAAGGCCAGACAGAAAAAGGTGTGCGAAATGCTGATACACATACATAGAAATGTATGCGTCTGTGTGGTACATGTTCTGTACAAATGTTTTATATGTTTCTATATACATATATATGTATATATATATATAGAATTTTTTTAAGGATCTATGTGTATGGGGATGTTTTTGTTCTTAAGTGTGTGCAGACACTATGTGTCATCGGCACTGTTAGCACACACAAGGATACGCACACACACCTGTCCATTTGAGTCAGATTCTCCCCCTAATGGCACCAAGGGGACCAAATACATTATCATATTAAAAGGTGACATTTCACAGCCGGAGCCTTCCAGCCCAATCATTCTGACAGTTTGACACTTTGACAGGTAGACAGGAGAGCAGAGACACAAGAGACTGTGGAGTGCACTGCTGTTGGAATATGGAAAAGTAGCTGGTTGATATGAGTTGCCCAACTTTAATTCAACACATTTTTTTACATGATCTCTGCAAATCGCCAAACACTGCAGTTTTACAGCAGAGGCTTAAAGAGATGCAACGTATGTCTTCTGATACTTCTCTTGATACAGCACTATGCAGTGAGATTAACACTTCTTTATCGTGCCTATTTTAATTAACTTTTCTACTCTGCTTTCGCTCACAAATGCCTAGGACTTAAAAAAAAAAAGAAAGAGAAAGAAAGAAAGGAAAACTTTGGATTACTTTTGGTATATTATTTTAACCTGAACAAGCACAACTCATTCATAATTTGCGCACAGAAATTACAGGCAAACAAGTACGCACGCAAACACACAGCTCTTCTAAGATAAGAATAAAATAAGGACGCTTTATTGATAATCAGAGAAGAAAACCCTGTCATATGTGTACATTTATTAATTGATTAGGATTTTTGGTTCTTGCTATATTAATATTTCACAGGATTTTAATTGGATATTGTTTCACATTAATTCAATCTGTGGTGGCACATACTATACATGAACACACATCTGCAGTCTACACACAAACACACACAAACACACAGGGACCAGCAAAAAAAAAAAGTGACAATGCCTGAGCTGAGTAATTGGCTCTGAACTGCAACTTCAGCCTGTCACAGCCGTCAGTATTTGGCATCTGTTACTCTTATTTTTGTCTACGGGGCAGCAAGCTGTTACCTATTGTACCTTACTGCTGTCACATTCTACTTCTTGTGCTACAACTAATAATACTTGTGATACAGTAGAGGCAACAAAGATGACCTGCATTTCTTTTATAAGAAAAATGTTAAGACCGCTTGTTGAGTGGTGCAAGAGAGAAAGAAGCCATTTCAGGGCAAAGAGCAAGACTCTGTGGCACTAACACAGCAAGACATTGATTAATACAGACCATCTTTCAAACATAAATGCCCAAGTGCAGACAGCTTTTCCTAAAGGCTAATGCAACTATATGAATGCAACTGAGGGAGTTTCAAATTTCAGGTGGCCTGTGAGCAAAACCACTTTCTTCTTCTTTCCAGCTCTCATAGGTGAACAATTACAGTAAGCACTCTTCACTGCATGTGTTCTGTGAAAGAGATTGTAGAATCTTTTACAATAGTCCTCTTTCTCCCTGCTCTCCTCAGTTTCTTTACAACTATTTCATCAACACAAAAGCCAATTTTGCAGAATGACTATTTTGAGCAGGCACGGAATGAAGCCGCCCAGCAGGAGCCCTGGCATGTAATGAGAAAGAACAAAAAGCCACCTCCTTGTACCCCCTAAAAAGAAGCCATGTTCATGAGAGAAACAAAGAACATACAACAATAGTGATTTCTTTCATACTTCATCGAGTGCAAGTTTAGGGTCATTATAGCAGCAGACCCACCTGCGATATCATTGAATTAGCCTCGGGTTTTCTTGGAGACAGTCACCTCATGGAGAAGCTAAACAACTCAATTGTTCAGAGTCAAATCTTTAAAGCCCAACTGTCTATAACAGAGCAAGTGATTCTACTCAACACAAGGCTTATTGTGTATTAGACTGTATTAGACTGTAATCCAACGAGCTCTGCAACATTAGCTGTTTATTTCTGTTGAAATTTCTTATTGCTTAGAAAGTGTGCTGCTTTGAAATTCAAGCTGAATAGATTTAACCATAACATTTACAGGAGAGTAGAAATTGCATTCTCTGGTTAAATGTTATGCAGCTTCAGACTGCCCAAAACATACATTTTCACTAAATCATGGTGCATTATGCTTAGCTTAGTTAGCCACATGCAAATGTGGCTAACTAAGCTATCTTAGTTAGCCACATGCAAATGTGGCTAACTAAGATCTGGTTTAACACAACAATACCTAAACAGCAACATTTCAAGTTTAACCCAGCGCTTTAAATTAAGATGAACCTCACTGCAGTTTCAGGAGCAGTACAGGTTTATCTGAACTGCATTTAAACTCTATGGAAATAGTACACCACAACATAAACATTAACCCTGCAGAGCCAGTACAGCCTACATGAAATGTATTGTTTTATGTAGAAAAATAATTTTAAAAATTTTCATATTTACCAAAACTTTTATTTACTTTTTATTTACTCCATAATTAAAGTAAATCCTTTTGGAAAAGGAACAAAGGTGATGATCTTACTAATCACATCTGGATTGATCTTGACATAAGCTATCACTTAAATAGCTACTTTAAGTTACACAGACTGACAAGACACGATTATTACAAATTAACAAAAAGCAAAGAGGCACAATAGGAACGCCAATATAATTATTAGCTTAAAATTAACTTCACCAATGATCCAAAAGCTACACACAATATAATTTCCATACAGTCAGGTGTTATTGTTAACACTGTTGTTAAAGTAGGTGCACGTGGGTGTTTATGCACCCTGATCCACCAGAATATTAGATACCAACGGAAAGATACATATCAATGCACGACAAATATGTATGACTCTGTTGGTCTTTAATTTAGTGGCAGCACCCTGCAGGAGCCCAAACGAGGGTAGATAAAGAGCAAAATAGTGCAGAAGGTGAGATACAGGTATCTTTGTGTTTGTGAGCTTAAGCAGCAGCGGTTTGGTGTAAATGACAGGAAATGATGCAATGGGGTTTAAGACATCATATGACTCCCCTATAGGTCACACAGGAGTTCAGTCTTAAACCTCAGCTAAACTAGTGACAGTGCGACTGACTCAGGGGCTTTTTCTTTGCACATGCCTTTTATATTTGAAAAGTTTGCAATCACATGTAGAGACAAGAGACTTTTTATTTTCAGGTACACCATCTTTAACCCAATATAACAAATGGGGTATTCCAGTTTCTCATGTTGAGACCTGTGAACAGGTCTCAGGTCTTAACCATAATCAGTTTTCACAATAAAAACTATATGAGTGAAAGATTTAAACATACCTTCATTAGTACTGACTCACTGAGTTTCTCTCGGTTGACAATCTTTATGGCGACTTTCTGGCATGTTACACAGTGGACTCCAAGCTTGACCAGCCCTGAAAAAGAGAAATGGAGTGGTAAAGTTAATCAGACCAGCAAGGTAAAACGCTCCTTGGATGTCTGTCCTTAGCGAAATGGCAAGATGATGCGACTTCAGATGGAACGGACAAAAAGAGCAACACAAAAAAGCAGTTAACACATTGTGCTCAATGTGAATACCTAGCATGTAAAAGTGAATCTTTTTATTTATTTATTTAAGTGTATTGATCAGACTTGTATAAAATTGCTTGACAACTCATGTTTATAATGTCCACAATGACCTCTTAAGTGTATGCAAGTCCTTAAATAAACTGCCCTTCTGGGGTTTATTGGAGTCATAAAGGCAGTGAGTGAGGGACTCTTGTGCTATTGATTCCCATATAAATGTACTAAATCATGGTAATGCAGCTGTTAGTAGAAATGGCAAAAACAGTTAGAGACGTAAATGGAGACAATTACTGACCAACATCTGAAAATTGAAGCAGCATCACATACAAATGTGAAGGACTCAATTAGAATGTTATATTTCAACAAGCCAGCAGGAAGCATAACCCTTTCACTTCACAACACACACACCCACAGACACACAAAATGATGTCTCAGTATTTAAAACATGCTCCTGTGTAAGTTCTCTTGGAGTTCCTATGCAAATATTATGTCAAACTCAAGCAGATCCCATGGTTCTGTTTGCCACATAAACACAAAAGCGTCGTCCCAGCTTTGTTTTACCTAATGTCCCTCGGTAACCTTAGTTAAACGATCAGTCATAGGCAATGTAGAAAACAGGCAGAGATGCCACAACGAGCGCAGGTTCAGGGGAACAAAGAGGTGTATGTATTTCATACAGGGGGAGCCATGGCAACAGCACCAATCAATTTTCTGCCAGCGAACACAAAGCGGCATGCACATTAGAAAGATGCTCACAACGAATACTGAGACAAACACACAGTGATATAAAACAAATGCCTTTTCATGCTGTTAATGATTTCCTCTATGGTCTTGTTTTTGCGATGGAAATGCTGAACTGAAGATCATTTTTAACTTTGTAAGATAAATCATTTCAGCTTTCTAAAGGCAAGTACGCATAGTTTACATGAACACAGAAGTGGAAAAGCTTTTTTTTTTCTTGCCACTCTTAAGCCAGCATAGCTGTAGGAGGTAGAATCAAGTATGAAACAAGCTTAACTGAAACAAGAGTGGTGCAGCTACTGTCAAACGCTCAAATGGAGGGAATGTTCTGCAGAAAGTTGTCAGGCTGATACAAACCAGACCAACATGGGTTTTCCAGCTTCCTCAGTTCACCAAAAAAGAAGAGTCATTGGGCTTGAAGGAGGTGGTGACACATATGGAACAGGAAAAAAAAGCCCTCTGACGCCACACAGACGTCAAGGAGGTGAGGAATGAGGTTAGTAAAAACAGCAGTGGGATGAAGGGAGGGAGAAAGGGTAATGAGAAAAGGGAATGCAGAAGAAGTGAAAATCGAAGGGGAAGTTATGGAGACAGAGTTAGAGATCGCACATTATTCAAATGACAGATATTTAAGCAATAATAGGGACGATTGCGTAGGAGTGAAACTGTAGTTTGGGATGTTTAGGGGCTGCGGGGGAAGACAACAGTCACATAGAGAGAGAAAGATAGGATGGAACAGCAAAGAAATAGGGAGAGAAGGGAGAAAAAAGATTTGGAAAAAGGGATGGAGCATCTGATACGAAGTGGGGAAGAACAGACAAACCCATTAGGCTTATGATGGTAATCATATGTTAATGGCTGCTATGGAGAAGCTCATAAGTCATGATAAACAAATTAAAGAGAAAATATCTGCCTACAAACACATGAAAAGTTAAGTGGATTAGTTGCCTCACTATCCATCTTGCTCCAGTGCCTGTGTTTTCTTGAGCATGGGGCATATTAGTAAGAGGAAAATGTGAACAGGGAACACATAATAATTTTACTACCACTTTACTCGCTACAAGGAAGATCAGCGATAATCAGGAACTGGAGACATAGGCCTGTTTTATGACATAAACATAAACATCATGACTTTAAACGACAACAGAATAACAGCTAAAGAAGATAATTCAAAATGTGACTGGCAACATGAAAGCCCCACAGAATAGAGCGTGGCAGTAACTCATGAAGCTGAAACCTCTTTATTATTTCAAAGGTGCTAAAACATAATAATCAGCACTTAACAAGATGTACTTGATGGAATTATTTTTGTTTTGTTACTATTTTATCACAAACCAAATAAGAGAGACTGAAATAGACCACATGATAAAGTTGCTGCAGATATTTGAAAGAATCCATTTAATATTGACATTCAAATTCTCATTTTGAGTTTCTGTTCCAAACTTTATAGACATCCATCCAATAGCTTTCTAGACATTTTTTTTTTAAACCGGGGGCCAACATTTTGACATTGAACATGTCTGTATTAAAAAAAACAACTTTTAGATCTTTCAGATAGAACCAGTATGCTCATCTCATTTTTTTTAATGCTAATGAATACTGATTGTTCACTCTCAATGTCTATTCAACACATCTGTAAGAATAACCTCTTCCAGCTGTTTCTGGACTAGTTGGATAGAAAAAGGACATTTAAGAGAATTGCAAGGGAAACAGGGTTCACCTCTATTTTGCTGAACGTAGCAGGTAGCATATCTTTGAAAATGAAGTTTCAGGACTGATAAGTGAGACGAAGGGATCAAATGCAATTGGTCAAATTAAAACAGCTCGATTCATTACAATTTCTTGCTCAGTTTGAGCTCAGCTCATAGGCCTGCGGGTTTTCACTCTCTCGCCCCGTCATTGTATGGATTTTGCTTCTGTCATTACTTCTTTGAGTCACTTAGTTGCCTTGGCCATGATGTGAACTGATTTTATCCTCACTGATGTGTGACACAGAGTTGTAAAGCAATGGATGAAAGTCCGAAGATACTTTGCCTGGGTTTTGTCTGACAGCACTAGCTGGATGCCACTTCCAAAAAGAAATCAAATGTACCTTCAAATCAAATTGAAGCTGATATTTTAATGTGAAAAAAATGTGCTGCTGTAAAATAGCCATAAATAAAATGTTAGGTTTTAATATGACATTTTTGAGATATGTCTTTTAAGGCAGACTGCTTGAATTATAGAGCCCACTGACATCACTGAAGAATTAGTTTGCTGTTTTCTGATGCTTTGACGGTCTCTTACTGCATCTCTCTTATTTTAGAGTTCAGCTGTTCTTTTTCTGGTTAGAATGTACTCCTCTGTCTTGTTTTATCCCACAATGTTCCTGATGCATCTCTGATTCATTCTCTCTTCCTCATTTTTTCTTTATTTTGTTTTATTATTATTATTATTATCTGTGTGTTTTTTGTTTTTCCTTTGCAGCTTGCATTCAAATATCTTTGACTCCATGTTGTGGGATCATAGAAACAATTTCCGCATGCAAATGCCACACTTGGTGTCATGTGGAGCTTTTTAACTGTTTTAAATTCAGAAAAAATAGTGAAGAAATAACAAACACACGTTCATAATACAGCTTTTGAATCAATGTACAATTATAATTGAGACCTTAAAAGACCTCTAAATATTGAGAAATTACAATTCCAAAATGTTTTCAGCAGTTTTGATGTGAATATTCTCAAAATAAAGCTAAAAGTCTGCACTTTTAGGTCCCTATTTGTTACATAAATCAAATATGTTTTGGTACAACTTATAAAAATGTGTATATTTATACATGTTTTCCTGATCTACCCATTAGTATTTTATGATATGTCATAAGAAACACACATTTCAATTTAATTCAGTTCATTACCACACTCAGATTGCCTCTAGGCACTTTGCAGAGACCCAGAGCATGAGCATGACCCAGAGCGACCCCCAAGTAAATATTATTAAATATTCATGAAATAATTAAATATCAAAGAAACATTAAATAAGAAACGGTGATAGACAGGTATGTCACATTAGTGAGGCAAGGAGGCGTATGAACAAAGCAGGCTGTGAGCAGGGAGTGAAGTTTACAATGGCACTGATTCAGCAAGTGAATTGATGACTCTCACTCGTTGCCCTCCTACCGAATCAATAGCATCAAAAGCTCTCACCTTCACAACAGCATCAGAGTAATGGCACCAGCCTGGGACTTATGGGCTGGAGAGGCCACCATTGACTTCCCACCAGCCGCTGTCCCAGCTCTGCACCATTTTATCTCGCTGTGATTAATGATCTCATGTTAGGGAATGCTGGTGGAAGACGCTGAGTGAGAAGGTTCACGGCTGAAGGAGCAACAAAGCTGAGAAGTGATTTGCTCCACTGTGCTGGGAGCATCTGCATTGCTCCAGGGTCATTGTTTCAATTATCACCCTGCAGGTTCTGACAAAATGGGGATTAATTAAGGTTTGGGATAAAATCTGAGCCGAGTGCATTAGGTAGCGCCAGATAAAAACTGTTAAAAAAATTAATTCTTAACCGTGCATTTGACACTATTTGCATCACACAGGTCTTTTACAAGTGCATGAACATATTAAAAATCAACCGTGAGAGATGAAGCTAAAAAGTACCTCTTTTTCATCAGCAGAGTCAAATTAACAACCAACTTTGCACAGAATTTGAAAAATTCAACTTATGGAGTTAAAAGTTGGAGCACAGTCATCCTGTGCTTGTCCTGCTGAACACAGAGCCATATGCCAGCACTGATTTGTTAATGAGCTTTTCCTCTCACTTCACTGTCTCTTCAGAAGCGATTTGGTTTCATGGTAGAGCAGCACAGCTGAACTTGCTGTCCTGAAAAATATCTCCAATGGGTGGCAGGGTTTATTCATTATGACAGTTTCTAGTTGTAACTTTTTGAACAATGAAACTTTCTGTAAAAAAAAAAAAAAAAAAAAAGTTAACTAACAATGACTTTTCAGTCTCAGTATTCCATGGATATTTTTCAACTATCGGACACGCAATATAAAAATTTCATCCAATGTTTGCATCTATTCTGCGTCCCCAGAAACAGACAATCCAAGTATCAGAAAGGGTGGTGTTTAATACTTCAGCACTTGCCATTGTTTATTAAGGATTTAAAGACAAGAACCCACACACAGCGTAGGTCAGCTGGAGCCATATCTGCATGGGTATCAAAGGATTTTCTAAAAGACATTTTATCTGAATCAATAATGGCAAATAAAAAGTGTGTTTGATTTTCAAGAGGCCTACATATGGATGTTGTCTGCCTTCCTATACATGTGCCAAGCCCAAAAATCCCTCTACCAGAGGAAAGAAACTCTCGTCTCTTCTGCAGTAACATGAGAGGTTTTCCTGTTCCAGATTTAGAAGAAGGCTGATAGGTTGGTGATCCATCAACCAGCATCTTAAAAGGAACAGGTGTGAGGAAGCCCATAAACCTCATTTCCAATGCCATCAATCAGAAACACAAAGAGAAAACAAGGTGAGACAGTGGGAACACCCTGCTTGGGATCATCTCCAGCAGAAGTCTCCACCTGCAAACAACAACCATCCACAAGAGCCACGTGTGGCATTAGTGTTTATTTTTTTTGTTTTGCTTTTTTTTCCCCCCCAGATTCATCCTGTACCCAACCCCAGAACCTGGGTGGTTCAAGATCATTAGTGAATTAATGTCCATCATGCAGCAAAATCAACAAGAGGAGAGCAAAGGATCAAAAAGAGATGTTCCCACTTGCACACCTGTCTGAGTTTGAAATTTGATCTTTCAGAAGCACTAAACCAGTGCTGGCAGATGGTAATAGCTTATGCTGGCTTAGCTTTCTCTCCCTGAGGCACTGGCTCTGAGAAGTTCGTTGCCCTTAGGCACAGATCTGTGATCTGCTTTCCACTTCTGCACTAACCCTGAATGCTCGACATCAGGACCACAGCTCTGCACTGGGATCAGCGTTTGAAAGAAAATGCAATGTGGTACTATTTCTACAGATTTCTTTAGCTATATGTAAAGCCCTTGCACCAGGGTGTAGTAATCCCCTCCAACGGGGCTTAGGGGAAGATTTGCTATCTCTATACAATCCTTCTCATTTACATAAACGGAAAAAGTAAGTGCACAGGCAGATTTAATGAGCCATAATAAAATTATGTTTAATACCAGTATTCCAGTCTTTTATCACTCCAACATATATATTGTCCAGTTTAGTTAATTTCAGCATTAATTATATGTATGTATATTTTAAAAAGTGCCAGAAAGAAATTCTCATACTTTCATAATTCATCTTGACAGTTGGTCAAGATTACATATTTTGTAATATTGACAAAATGATTTTGTTTTAACGGACATACTTGAATATAAATTTAACTAATAAACTATAAATAGCAATACCATTTCATTTTTTAATGCATTGAATTAGATATTGGTTTATAGGCTCCTATTAGTTTTTTCTTTATTTCATATTTCTTTTTTGTTTCCCAGTGTCTCCACGTACTTGCCTTCCCTCTCGGTTTATGCCAGATTTTTCGTTTTCTCCTTGATCACTGGCGTTCTTATTTATTTATAACCACATTGCGCTTGTGTACCCACACTCAAAAAAAGACAAAGGGGAATACACCAGTAAAAAAAAAAAAAAAAAAAGTTGTTGAGTCATATTGTGCAGGAAAGACACATTGCGATGAAGATCAAACAACATTCACTCGCTACTCAGTGAACACAGCTTCTCTGTCTCCCACCAACCGCTGCTTTCATTTCTCTTCATTCACTAAATCTCTTTCTCCTCCAGTTGTCCAACTTTTGAGCCCTTTCACTCAGCCGTGACATTAGTCAACCCAGCTTGAATTCCCTTGTACGTCTGTACCCCAGCAACATCAGTAACAACCGCTGGTCAAACCAGCACAGCAAGCACACGGATGCAAAAAAAAACAACAAAAAACGCTTTCTTTGGCCTGACTAAGATACAACAACACCTAATTTAGTTAATTCCCAAAACAAAACACAGCACTTTTGGTTAATACAACAAAGTAGAGTACAATGGTACTCTCCTGGTAAAAAAAAAAAGAAGAAAACTTACATAAACTTGCAGTTGAGCATCTTCTGTTGCATTTATCTTTACATGTAAAGTAAAACAGAATGCAGAGCTTTGAAAACAACTCAAAGCAAACAGTTAAAAAAGAAGTAGCAAGTACTAGAAGTGCTTACAAAAAAGCCCAACTGAACGCCTGCCAAGGACTGGAGTTTGTGCACCACTTGGAAAACATCACAACTGATTATATTAGTTGTCAACAAATTAACCGAATGGGGGCAAAAAGTTCAAGTAAAAATTCAAAAAGATTTCATCATAAATAATTAAAGATTTTAAGAATCCAGAGAAATCCTCCAACTGCATGGCTTAATTTTTTTATTTTTTTATTTTTTTTTTATGTAAAACCTCCAACCTGGGGCATCAGATAGCTTAACTGGATGAGTGGGTGCTCCACGTATGGAGGCTGAATGTCCTCCTTCTAGCTGGCACTTTGTCAACACCCTCTTTTCTGCGCCTTTTTCTATCAATGTACACTTTAAAGGCCACTTCTCTCATTACTTTCTTGAGTGTCAATTGCCTCTGGCACGATGCCCACTGCAGCTCTGTGAGCTAAATTCATCTTTGTTGATGTGGGACATAAAGAGAAAACTAGAAAAAAGTGTCAAAAGTTACTTTGGATGGTTTTTGAATAGAAGTGACAGGAGGCCAGCTAGACAGCACTTTCTAAAAGCAAGTAAATATTTCTTCAAATGAAATTTAAGGTGTTAATTTAACATGAAAGAAAGTATTTTGTGTTGCTTAAAAATCAAATAAGCATGTCTTGGAGACCACAGTCATTTGTTTCTTCACTTCCCAAACCCTTGCAGAAGGGTTGCAGAAGTATTATTAGAAGCAGGAATGAATCAACATGGTGATAAAAATGACACTGTTCCAACCTTTCTGGGACAAAAAGCAATACAGTATTTTCGGTTTATAACATCCATACTTAATTAATAGTGTTCTGGTTACATTAACCTTTCCAAAGCATCTAAATTTTTTGGAAAAACATGATTAAAATAAAATTTTATTAATATTACATCTTAATGACCTGGGAAAAGGGAATTGAATCACATTTGTAACATTTATTTTGAAGGTTTATTAATTTTATATTTTCTTTCTGTGGGGTCAAGGGCTTTTATTTTGAAGGCTGGTGTTTCCCTTGGCTCCTTATTTTTACTGGACACTAGAGTGAACACATCTGTTGGCATTAGCTACCAAACTTTTTTTTTTCTTTTCTTTTTGAGTTTGGCCTCTTTGTCTCAAGCATTTCCCTGCTATGGAAACAACGTATGGAAAATCTGTAGGTTTGTAGGTTTGTTTTATTGCATGATCATCCAAAAAGACAGGTTTGTTAAGGTTTGTCTTGTTGTTTTCTCATTTTGCTCTAACGGTGTGTTCATGACAAAAAGGAAAATGCAACATTGGTAAATAAACTATTCATGAACCATCAGTATGAGAGTGGCCACTGGTTCAGCGGAGGACGTTACATTACATAAACTGGACAATCTTAATTGATATCACTACAGAATATGTAATAGGTACTTTGTTCCACAGCAAAAAGCATCGCAGTTTCACAATAAATATTCAAAAATTGTACATCGACTACTTTTTACGACTACACGATTAGATTTAAAAGCAACATCTTTCCATATGCATGTCTACGTACTACGTATGTACACATTTGACAGTGACCACTTTGATGCTTGTACAAAAAGCACAAGGGACAGAGGACGGCTTTATTCAGCTGACTTTCATGCTAAACACTATGTTACTGAAACGCTCAAACATTTCCCACCATCGTTTCTGTCATGATAAAAGGTTCTGTTGGCTTTATTTTGTTAATTTCTGTTTAGTTTTTACTGTTGTGATATCAAAGGTCATGCTTTCTTGTTCTTGTTTTTGTAAGGACTTTTGGCTTTATTCTTTTTTTCTAGAGGCTTATTCTGTGTTCAGTTACTTCCCTCCTTGCTTGCCTCTTTTTCCTAATGTCCTCATTGAATATCATCACCTATATCACGTTGTCTTCGCTGACTGTCTCATATGTCCTGCCTTTCTTTCTTTTCCTGCTGATCCATCCTCTTTCTGTTGATAGTTTCCCTTGAGCTCCTTATGGTGTTTCCTCATCTTCTTTCTTTCCGACCTCCGCCTCGTGAGTATTGCCTTTTTGAATTTCCTGCCTTGCTAACACCTTGTGTTAAATAAAGGTCATTACTGTCAGTATTGTCCTCCTTCCAGTTTCCTACACATCCACCAGTATCTGACATTTTCACTTCATTACATAGCACTCACTTGCTAATTGTTTTAATTAGGAGATTACCTGGTGAGAAAATGTACTGTACATCAATAGTGCTCACCTGCCCTCATGTTCATGGATTGACATCACCACTTTCAGATATGTTGCTATGTCACCATTAACATTTAATGGTGACATAGCAATATGAGTGGTGAGATAACTCATATTCCTGCATGTGGACCAGTGTCCACGCATGATGTAGTTTTGGTGACCACACAAACCTATGCAGCACATCCAGGCCCATATATGCTACTACTATATTTGCTATTATAGGGAGAGGAGAGCGTGAGCACATAGCAAGCTAATTCAACATGCTGCAATGCATAGAATTCATCAGTCACGGACATAGACAGTGAAATCTGAGGTAATAAACATCTTTACTTCAACACTATTATCAACTCTTTTTTTTACACTGAAATGAGTATGAGACCAATTCTAAGCATTGCCCAAAGGCAACTAGAACCCAGTGGTCCACTTAGTTGGTAAAAAGACCATGCATCGGGCAAATATCACAAAATCCCCATCTCCTTCTGCATCTGCTTCATCAGAAAGCAAGTATGTGCATTCTTAAAAGTTCTTCACTTGCTAGTTGGAAGCTTTGCGCACTTATTTCTGCCAGCAAGGCAAACAAGTCACATCGCCAGAGGTAACTAAACGCTGATTGCACAGCAGAAAATACTGCTGATAGTTCAGACTGTGATATACTTTTCTCTAGAAAAAAGTTCCTGGATGAAAAAGCCTTTGTGTCATACATTTTTATTCATGCTCTTATCATTCTAAACTTGACTTTGTTTGTTCTGGAGTCATTTTACAATGAAGTATGAAGGATTTAATTGTCCTGGTGTAGATTCTGTTGATCAATTATTATACGTACAGTAGATCCATACATATATATTAAAAGTAAGGTTTTCTCTTCTGAATCTCACAGTGGACATGTCATTATAGATTCAAAATTTTCAGCTTTGCATTTTGCCTTGATGTGACTGGAGGTCAGGCAACAGAGCCAAGCGAGAGCGACACTGTCTGGGGAATGTTCATGCCTGAATACCAAACAGGAACATCAGTGTGAGCATAAATGAAGACATGGCAGAGGAGATGAGAAAAGAGATGGAAAGAACAAAAAGAGGGCTTCAACAATGAGGCCAGTGACAGGAAAAGGGAGATGTACTGATGAGGATAGATAAATGGAGACGTACACTGAGCGGCTAGTAAAAATACAAAGAGAAAGTTGTGCCTCGGAGGGCGGGGCATAGAGATTCAGATGTATTTTTAATGTCTCTAACTGGGGATCAGCAAAAGGAATGTATAATTACATCCTCATGAATAATGCAAGCAGGATTCTTTTAATTAGCCACACCAGGTCCCAAAGCAGCAGCTGCAGCAGACGGGACATACACGTGCACAGAGATGTATACACACAAATACACTCATCAGCAGTAAATACATACTTGTATTTGCAAATGAAGAAGATTTTTTATATATATATACATATATATATATATACATACATATATCTTGCTAGCTTTTATATGTGTCACCCTCACAATCTTTGTAACTTTGCAAACATGAGGTGACAGATTCCTCCCAGGAGACGAGGGTCACATGAACAGGAGAAATGATTAGCTACAGTGATGCCTTGGCACTGACTCTGCGATAGGACATACAGTAAAAGGAGCCCCCAGACACCATTCAAAGAGCGGCGCATTCCCTGCCTGTCATGTGTTACATAACCCCCAATATGAAAGTATTAATTATTAAACAACCAACTGGATGATATTACAAAATCTCACTCTAACCAGAAAGACATTCTACTTGCACAAGTATTTCTGTATTTTTTCTTTAGCACTCTTACATGAGTGCACGGAGACATTTCTGGCACACATGACGTGCACAAAGGCCCATCGTGTGGGCTGGAAAAGAGAAAAGCAATTAATCAAACCTTCCTCAACTATAATTCAGCCTGAGTTAGTTCATTAATTAACAGCGTTTGGGATGGCTTTGCAACATCTTCTTTATCAAACTTGGATCAAACCGGAACAGACTTCAGTGAGATGAGTTCTAATCAACTCATCTTGACAACCGCCTTTCTTCAGAATGAAAATTGAAATGGATCATCAAAGCTAATCCAGGAAAAAACTCAACTAAATTGCCTCTACAGATCAAGAGAAGGCAGGAAGTTGGATCCAACTTGGAACATGAAGACAATGGCAGGATGTTATTTGGCTGTTATCTGGCAACCTGAATTCTCTTGCCTTCAGAGCCCTAATTTGTAAGTTAATTTGGGGATGGTAAAGACAGGCCTAGGGGATATTGGATGTAATTTGATGTCTCAAAACAATGTCTTTGTTGATTGAAGTTTAATTGGCAATGAGGGGGCTGTGTTCCCATTTTGGGGTAAGCAAGAAGGTGATGGGCACTGATAGAGTATAAAAAAAAGCCTCAACTTTGGCTTGGTATTGTAGAACTTTCATCAAGAAGCAGAAGAAAAAAAGACAAATAACTGGAGGAAATACTGACCAAGATAAGCATAAATCCCTCTATTATGGTCAATAAGTTCTTTCATGTATCTGCACAGAGCGGATATCAGACAGACCAACACCACTGTAGGGGATGTGTGCGTGAGGTAGGGGCTGCTTTCTGGTGCGAGGCATAGATACATACACACAATTTTCCTGATTAAAAGTCAAGATAATCAACAATATTCTCTTGTCTATTCTTCCTCCTCCATTTGTCTTTGCGGGCCTTTATTCTCTTGCACCACAGAACAAACACTGCTCAGGAGAAAGGTCAAAGCCACCATTAGTGTACAGTCCAGTTGGAAACACCTCAAGGCTCTTCATTCAATTTTAATGGATAGTTGTGCCCAAATGTTAACCTGGTATTGTATACAAAGCCAGTAAATTATACATAAATATGACCAGAAATAATGGCATAGTATTTGCAAAAACATGTCACAATTGTGGGAAACTGTCCCAATACCTTGAGTCAACCAGGTACAGCATGTACATTCACATAAAATCTCTCCCTTATTTACAAACATGTTCAAGCTCTGATATGAGTCAACATTACTTATTTGTTATGGAATGTTTTCTTGTTTATCACACTTTCAGCAGAACTGTGTGGCTTTCAAAGTCACACAGAGATAGTTACACATTCTCTTATTTTCTGCTGTTTTACAGATTTACAGTAGGAAAATTCATATTCTTTTATTGTTATTTTTGCTGCCGCTTATCAATCTTCAAAAAGACTATGGAAACTAACTGAAGCAGCTTTCGAGAATGCATTTCCACTTGTAATTGCTGTTTGTTCACTGTATAACATGTTACGGTGCATTCAGAAAGTATTCAGATCCCCTTCACTTTTTTCTCTTTTGCTATGTTGCAGTCTGATGTTTCAGTTGCTTAAATCATCTTCTTTCACATTAATCTACAGCCAGTATGTCATAATGACAAAAACTAAATTGATTGGACATGACTTTGAAATGCCCAGACCTCTCTAAGGTAAGACCTCTTTAAGGCCTCACAGGTGACAATGCATAAGAAAAGTTAAGCCATCAGGATAACCAGGACTCTTCCCAGAATTGATGGCCCAGCGAAAGTGAGCAATCAAGGAAGAAAGAGAGATAGAAGAGAGAAGAAAGAGAGATTACCAAGAACCCAATGGTCACTGCCTGAGCTCCAGAAACCCAATGGGGTGATCAGACAAAGTTCCAGTAGGACAACCATCACTGCAGCCCTCCACTAATCTGGTCTGTATGGCAGAGTGACTAGAAGAGAGCGTCTCCTCAACTCAAAACACATTAAAGATTATGTTCTCCAGGTAGATAAGGTCATCGCATTGATGATTTCAACATCCATGTGGATGTGGGGAGTGACAGCCTTAGCTCTAGTTTTACTGCTTTAGTTGATTCAGTCAACATGTGGACGGACCCACTGACCACTGCAATCATACGCTGGACTTGTTTCGAACTTATGGTACTTAATCTTCCCCCCAAACCCAGTTCTATCTGACCATTCTTTACTCTCGTTCCAGTTTACTTGTCACAATGATGTCATATGCAATAAAAAGATCTGTTGCAGTAGAGACCTTTCTGACAGTGCTGTCATTAAGTTCAGGGAGAAAATTCTTGCTTTGCTTGGACTCTTGTGTCCTACACATGCCACTATGGACGGCTCTGAAAGTCTTGATCCTTCATGCACTGTTTAACTCTAGATTCTGTTGATCCTCTGAAAAGGAAGGAAGTTAATCCGAGAAAATTTGTGCCCTGATATAATGCAGAGTCTTAAACAGAAATATAGAAAGTTGGAAAGAAAGTGGCACTCTACAAATTTAAAAGAATCCCATTGAGCTTTTAAGGTTAGTTTCGTAATGTATAAAGAGCTCTTTGGAAAGCAAGGAAAACTTATTACTCATCATTAATTAGAGAAAATCAGAAAAGACTAAGGTTATTATGCAATCAACTTCCAGCATCGGTCTAGGAGGCAGACAGTTAAGGTTAAGCTTGAAACCTTCCTTTTTGATAAAGCCTTAACTCTGTAGTCTCTTAAACCTGGTTTCTCAGAAGCACCTAGAGACAACTGTTGGAAATACACTATATAAAGAAAATTTAATTAAACTGATTTGAAATGAATTCAAGCCAACTTAGAGTTTGCTTAGAAGCACCTGAAAGACTCCCAGACTGTGAGAAATCAGATTCTCTGGTCTAATTGAACCAAGATTGAACTGTTTGGCCTCAATGCTACACGTTATATATGGAGGAAACCAGGTAAAGCTCATTGCCCACTACCATCCCAAAGGTAAAACATGGTGGTAGGGCTTTACCCTGATGGGTGTTTTTCAGCAGCAGGAACTGGGAGAAAGTTCTCATGACATCAGACTGGGCTGAAGGTTTGCCTTCTAACAAGACAATGACTCTAAGTTCATAGCCAAGACAACACAGGAGTGGCTTAGGGACAACTCATTAAATGTCCTGGAGTGGTGTAGCCAAAGCCCCGACTTAAACCCTATCCAACATAGTCTGAAAATGGCTGTTCATCAACAGTTCCAATCCAACCTGACCAAGCTTGAGAGGATTTACAAGAATGGCAGAAAATCAGACAATCCAGGTGTGCAAAGCTTGTTGCCTCATACCCCAAAAGGCTCAAGGTTGTAATTGCTGCAAAAGGTGCCTAAACTAAGTATCGAGTAAAGGGTCTGAATACCTATGTCAATGTGATATTTCAGTTTTTCCTTTTTTTATAAAAACAAACAAAAAAAACAACAACAACAACAATTCAAACAATTGTAGCATCAGGCTGCAGCACAGCAAAAGTGAATGGGGGTTAGAATACTTCCTGAATGCACTGTACCAGTACCTAGCCACTGCTAGTCCCAGGGGGAGCGACTGAAGATGTGGAAAGGGGTGGACACGTTGTGTAGAACAGAATAAACAAGGAGGTGTGAATGGTGAAAGTGAGTGTTGGTAATCACCCTAGCAGCCAGTGGTGATGTTGTTGACATCTCTGTCAAGGAGTGAGATAAATTGAGCCACTCCTCAGGCAAAATCAATGCCTCAGTGGCAACTAGCTCATTGTCCAAGCCACCTCTGCATCTCAACAGGGCAACATGGGAATTTCTATTCACAACCGAAAGCAAAATTCCTCTATGTCTGTGTACCTTAAAGCTTTAGTGTGTCATTTCATTTTGCCTCGCTTCCTTTTATATCTAGTCAATCAATCACTCTCTGTTCCCTCTCTACCCATATTTTGTTGTAAGAACACACGGTCTTAAGAGATAGTCTTTTCACAGCAACACAAGCAGGAAATGCTTATGTTGCTATATATATTCTACAGCTTATTATACAATAATCCATGATGTGCATGCGTGCGCATGTGTGAATGAGCAGTGAACACGTGTGCTGCAGGGCGTAACATCCGAAACATCTATATGAAAATAAAACCAATTCTGGAGACAAGCCAATGCCCAGATTGCCTGCTTTCTCAGAGACAGGTCTTACGTCAGAGAGCTTGGAACATTGCCCTGTACGAGAATTGTAGCTACACACAGACTGGACATGGACACACACACACACAGAGATACACACACACACACACATACAGAGACACAGAGAGAGAGAAGAGAGAGAGGAAGGCATCAAATGAAAAAAAGAAAAACAGAACAGCTGAATATCAGAGGCTTTCAACAAGGGCACATTTCATCTGGTCGTTTTGTAAATAGTGATTTGAAAGCTGATCATCATTTGGTTTAGGTAAAAACGTCACGGCAAATATTTATCCTGACATCAAATTTTTATTGTACAAATCTTTGTTACTTTTGTATGAAAATTCCTTACATTTTCAAAAGATATGCTTCTCACTTCAGCTTAGACATATTTGATGTGAATGATTGATTGTTTTCTTTTTAATGGTTATTTGCTTCATTGTGTTTCTTCCTGAAACGACTGTAAGAACGAGTGAGACTACCTGAGGCAGCACTCATAATCATCCGGGGCTTTTGCAGATCTTTTGTTTTCCGGTCTTTCCTGCACCAGAGGCTTCCTCTGGTTATTCCAGGAAAAGTAGACGGGAATTTCTTGTGAGGTTTGGCACATTAACGTTCATCACCATTTTGTCTTTCCTCTCACACTGAATCAGTGCCTTCCATCTTCTCTGCACAGAGACCCACTTTACCCACATCACATCAGCCGTGAAGGGGAAGATGTGCAGCTTCTTTGCTTCGGATCTATTTTATGTACACACCATCACAGTAGTAGACCATGGCTGTTAAAGGGTAGAAAATGACATTAAATAATCAGTTTCACTTGTTTTGGGTTGTTGCTTTCTTTACCAGAAGCGGTCATATCTGTTGCGGTACTCAGGTGGTCTTTATTGATAAAGAAACCTTTGTGTCTCATGCCAACCAATACACCATGGGCTAAATGGCCTTAACTGTAATTTCTGTAGTTAACATTAGCTCACTTAGTATTTTCTATAGTATACAATCCTATACAAGTCACCTATGCTAGTCCTTGAGTTGCTTGAAAGAAAGAAAAAAAGGTCAAAGTAATTCCCTGAACAACATCAAAGGGTTACATGAATTATATTACATTTCACAGCTTGCACGTCTTTATTTTCACTCAAGTATATTAGTTGAATCAGTATGTGTACCTTTAAATCACAGCCTTTTAAAAAAAATAATTAATTAATTAAAATATAGTAAATGTATTTGGACTTCAGTTTTGCAACTTTAAACGTTTGCAATCTCTGACGATAACATGCCTAAAAAGAGTTCTTGAAACAAAATAAAATGGAAGGGAAATTTGGACAGGTAAGTTGTCTGGCTGGAGACAGAGCAGCAGGTTTTGACTGAAAAGTAAATTGGAATGGCAGAGAGGAGGACAAAGATGAGCGGGAGAAAGGTAAGGCTACAGCAGTCACTGCAGCGCCAGTTCTGTTATGTACTCTGTCAATGAGGGAACAAAGAGAGACATCTGCTCAACATAACTTCAGGAGGTTTTTACTCTGATGCCACCCTGTCACCTCATACAGGACTGCATGGGTGGATGCATGCAGAGGGCATGGAGTACACAAGCCACCTGCAAACTAATGCCTCTTCTATTTACACTCTCCCTCCATTTTTCTCTGGTCTGAAATCCACAGCTAAAACAAACCTTTTAAAAAGAGACAAGTAGAAGGATCATGACGCTTCATCCTCTCAGCTTCCCACTCAATTTGTATAAGCTTTTCAAATCTGGCTCTAATAATAATGAGTCTAGTAAGTGCTTTGTCCTCTATACTTGATCAAACAATACTTTTAATCCCTTAACCACAGATGTAGCTTAAGTCCATCACTTTTTCTACAACTGTCCTAAAAGTTGGAGCACAAATCCTCAAATGACCATTTTAGCTCTGTAGCAGAAGTGGTCTTCCAAGTAAACAATATATTTACTTCCCTGTGAAATCAGAAGGTGCCTATTAGTGTGTCATCAGGTCAAAAGTAGCAGAAACCAGTGGACGTAGGTATGTCCATCTACTGTCCATCTGTAGTCTGGTGAGGAGTAGTCTTCATGGGAAACTTGCAGACACCTCTAAGGTATAAACAAGGCCAAGCGACTCAACTATGCTTTAAAACATAGAACCTGGCTTGCAGAAAATGGTGGCAGGTTTTCTGATCTGATAAGTCAAAATTTTAAATATTAGGCTGTAGCAGAAGGCATGCTTTTGTTTTTGCAGAAGGCCTGGAGACTGGTACAATGATGAGTGTCTGCAGGTAGCAGTAAAGAAGCGAGGAGGTTCTTTACGAGTTTGGGGTTGCATTTCTGCAAATAGCATTTTGGATTAATGATGTCCTCAATGCTGAAAAATATAGGCAGATACTTCATCCTGCAGCACCATCAGGGTGACATATGACTGGCCTCAAATTTCTCCTGCAACAGGAAAACGATCCCAAGCATAGAGTCAGTGTCATTAAGATGACTTCAGATCATCAAAGAATAAAGAGTCTTGAAAATTGTGGTATGGGTTCAACAGAGTCCTGATGTCAACACCATCAAATATCTGGGATTATTTGAAGAGACAGAATGATTTGAGCCAGCCTGCATCCATAGATCTTTTTAGCTCTGTCAGATTGACATTAATAAGCATCTCTTTGGTAGAACTGGTTAATGAAAGAGTAATCACACCAAATGTTGACTTACTGGTGGATTTTTTTGTATATTATAAATTGTGAATTGATGAAAATGGGTTCATTGTAATATTTTTGAAAGCATTGTTACTTTACAGCATTTCTTCATACCTTCATAAGATTATATGCATATTGCACATGCAAGAAAGACTGGAAAATAATTCTTGAAGCACATGTCTTATTCCCACAATAACACAAAAATTGAATCTGTATCATATAATCTTGTTTATTTAAAGTACAAGTATATTTCAGAGGCCACAGGTGTTCTGGCTTCCACATGCAAAAATTGAACTTTTCTTTAACTATAACGTCTAATAATACAATTTGAATTGTTGCTATTGGTTGCTTTTTAATATGTTACCAGCCACAACTTGACACCTGTCTGCAGTCTCAGGCAAAATACAGCAGCAGCAAACCTTTAGAGGCCTCTGGTGTTGTTCATCTCAAAGGCCATCAGTGGGGAAAATACTACAGTCATTAAAATGATAATAATACAGTCAGCGAGACTGATGATGTATTGATCGGAAACAACGCCGCGCCTCTCACCGCTACACAGCCATTTGATGATGAAGACTTAATTTGTGTGTTTGGCCTGCCTTTGCTTATACATACAATAAGATCCATGTTTGTGTGTACTGTCAATACAGGAGCCCTTTACCGCTGAGGACGAGGATGCTGGAATAGTCTGCTTCAAGCACAAAGTCAATTTTGATCATTAAATGATCAAACAGCAGATAGAGACAGACAGAGCATTATTATCCATGTCATTTGAGCCACAAGAAAAAAAATAGGTCTGCAGTGCTGAGAATAATTTTAAATGAAATGTTAATGCCAAGGAAGCTGCCACAGGAGCATTTCTAACTAGAGGCATCCATGACATGCTCATATACATGTTTCTGGTCTAACAGCTAATCTATGAATGTCACAATGACATGACACATGTTGATGTTTCTGCGATGGACTGGCGACCTGTCCAGGGTGTACCCCTGCCTTTCGCCCGAAGTGAGCTGGGATAGGCTCCAGCA
>JBAMYA010058502.1:0-28904 GCA_037176975.1 Arrhamphus sclerolepis | reverse complement strand
GCTTTTTAATTTAGATCTCTGAACTGTCGAGGGCAACTGGTGGGTCAGAATTCTGACCAGACTCTGAAACTTTAAGAGCTCTGATACTTAATGTGATGAAGTGAGTGCTCTTTGTTAGAACTGCTGAATAACTGCTTACCCTACCTTTACCAACCTTTATGTGGCTGGCATGAATATTTAGGATTTGTTTGTATTCACTAAATAATCCAACAAAAACGTCCCTGCTTTTCTGGAAACTGTGTTGCATTTCAAGTTTGAGTTTGTCAGTTCACAGTTGTAGGTTTCTTTTCTTTTTTTTCTCACCGTTGAGGTCTGTTGGTTCCAGAGGGAAGAAGTTAACAAACCTCTGCTGTTGTAAAGTAAACATCATCCATCTGTGCCCTCTGTGATTGCTGCTTTAAGAAATGGAATAATTGTTGAGATAATATAAAAGCCTGAACCTTTTCTTTTATAAATGTATAATTCAAAGTACATCACAGCATCTATCCCACATTCCTCTGTCTTAAGCTGATGACGCCAGCAAAATGTTTTATATATACATGTATATGTATAGATAAAGTTCATTTGAATGACCTAAAGCCACTATGAAAAATCAGCCCAGCTTACAGAATCATGTTTAATATTTAATAATAAATGTTATTTAAATCTTAGTCTTCAGTCCACATTACATTTTTTTCATACTTTAAGACTACCTATCAAGTAGCTGTACAGTCTGTGTTGCTTTTGATACACCACATGGCCCTGAAAGACATGGGAAGGGGGTGGTCTTTGTTAGCTTAGCTTTGGACTGAACCAGAGAATGGAAATAATTAGCAATGTCGAAGTTTCCAAGGCTGCGTCTGCCAAAATATTGCAATAAACCGACTCTGCAGCCAGCGCTCACACACCATCAGCAATCTCACCATTCCTCTGATGGAACAGACGCCCACAACCACCAGCCAACAACTGAGACTGCTTTGGATTTTCTGAGTTCACATTTAAATTCACCAGAAAAAATTCTTTTTACTTACTGGGCTGGTCAGTAAGAATGTTTGAGCAAATGGAAAGCACATGCAGCTGCCTATTGACATGTAGGCTACATGATGTATATTAAAGCATATGATCAGGCCTGCCAGGCTTTGAGGTTTAACTCATGTGAGACATGATGGATGAACGGGAGTCTTCACCTGTTTGGGTTTCCAAGTTTTTATTTTGTGATATTCCTTCAAAGCATGCTCTTCAGCTGCCCAGCTTTTTTTCTGGATTTTCTAAGCTTATGAGAGCGCTTTCGGTTAACCACAGCTGACTTGTGAATGGCGGACTGTTCTGTCAAATGTTCTGCATCTAATTTAACTTTTTGAGGGACTTTTCATATTAATGACAAGTTGCTATAGTTAGCTAAATCTGTTAAATATGTGGAGTTTTATGCATTTAAGGGTTATTATTATTATTATTACTCACCATGTTACTTAGTACCTTAGATTTATTCTTTGTGTCTTCACTGTTTGGTTTCATTGGCCTGTTTCTACTCAGCTTTAGCTGTCACAAAGCTAGAAGTTTAGTTAGAAAATATTCTGGTACACAGAGGTGTTCATGGTCACCTCACTGACTGTGAGGTTCCCAGCTCCTGTGGCTCCAGAACAACCCAGAATCAGCACTCCACCACCATGTTTGGCAGTCTGCATGAAGCTTTACTACTGTAGCACCTTGGATTTCTTCTTGCTGGCCATTTAGGCCAAAAACTTAACTTTGATCTCATCTGTCCAAAGAACATTGTTCTAGAAGTCATGTGGTGTGTTCAGATGCAAACTTCAGTTATTGTTCCATGTTTTGTTTTTAGATATAACATGCTTTCTTCTAGCAACCCTTCCAGGCAAAGTTCATTCTTCTTCTAAATGTGCTGAGATGGAAAAGTCTTAAATATGGTGTTTTGGAGCCTAGTTATGTAGATCAAGCACCACAGTTAATCATGACTAAGACCCTCTTTGATCAAATGATGTATACTCTGATGTTGTCTGATTCTGATGTACAATGAGGTTTAACAACTGTAGAATAGTATACAGAAGATGGATGAATGGACGATTGCTTCCTCATACAGTCCAGCTTGTATCTGTGATAACCCATCACTATAGTCCTCGTTTTGTATCTCATGGAAGGAAAGTTGGACCTTATTCCCTGCTGGAGTGAGTGTACGTGCATTACTGTATCAATGTGTGGTATCTGTGACCACAAACACATGATTACGCTGTGATTGTTTGGAAAGTTCCACATAGATTTTCTGGCTGACCTAAGGGTAAATTCCTCAGTGTAAGGAGTTAAGATGTCCGAAATAAGGATTGGAGCTGAACCACCAACAACAAACTGGATGTTGTCCTATTAAACTGGTTCTCCATCAGCTGGAAAGCTGGGTGTCTTGAACATTAGGCAAGAGCCTAAATTCTGTATCTGGACTGGCAGTAAATGGAGGTACTTTCCAGCTGATGCCAAAATAAACAGGAAGGCATCGTTTCATTTTCTAACCTTATAGAAGGTAAAACAGTTTTAATTGTTGAGGGTATAATAAACTGGACATGTTTTTATTCTGACCTTAAGTTTTTGTTTTTTGTTTCTTTAACCCAATTGATTCCAGTTTTACCCAGAATCACAGACAGAAGAAAAAGTGCCATGAAGCACTGAAAGTGAAACTCCTGATTGGAGGAGCCAAAAAGATGACAGAGTTCTCATGGGAGATGTAAGCCGGGACCGAACTTCCAACAGTGGAAAATTTCCCCCTGTGCTATCTCCTACTTGTACCTCAGCAGTCCTCCCTCCTCACTCTGACTGCCTAGGCGGTTATGACTTTTCTTTTTTTTCCCCTAACATGCAGTTTTACAGTCTTGGCTCATCTGTTAAAGTCATCTCAACACCCTCCCCCATCCACTAAAAACCCAGAGGACACTGAAAGCACTGTGGAAGCCAGCAACATAGAGACAATAACACGCAGCTTACAACAAGAAAGTCATTTCTAAACAGAAGAAAATACATGTTCAAGGTACAAAATGTCCACCACTCCAATTATTGAAACAGATTTTCTTGTAAATCTGTCCTGGTGGGATGATGGCTTTACGGCTGTCTGCAGAATAACTTTCAAAAGTTTTCGTAAATAACCAGACTGAGTAGGGTTTTTTTGTGAAAGTTTAGAGCATCTAAGTCCAGCCTCATCTGGACTACAGGGGTTTGCTGTTCTTACCAGAAAACACTTTTCCATCAGGCTTCAGGGAGCCTTTGTAGCCAGCACCCCTCTGTGCCCACATGTGAGAATCGTATGCTGCCGTAAACCCAGGATGAAATTGACTTGCCAAAGAGAGAAATTAAATGCTTCCTCAGTCTTCATACTGAACTCTTGATCCAGACACTCAATATCCTGAAGAAAGCATCCCGGTCGTGCTTAGCAGTGACTGAATCATCACTTCGAGTGCTTTGCTCTGTCAGTTAAAGACGAAGCAGAGTGTTATTCTGTAATTACAAAAACATCATCATAATAGCAAGTGATTCCCTGACTTCACCTCACAGTTTACACAGATCTTTAATTTCACAAGAACAACACTGTTGGACTTATGCAACAGATTTAAGGTATAATTACAGTCATGTGCAAACGTCATACCCCTTTAATTCTATGCCTTTTGTTTTTTGGATAAAAACATAAGAAAAATCATCTCATTGCAGGGACTCTTGGTGTAACCTTATATAACTTTTACTGTCCTGTTTATTTGACAAATGTGAAGAAAAAAAAAGAAATACTGATGTAGGCAATGCTAAGTTCCCACTCACTGCTTCTGCAGGATGGATTCATTCATCCATTAAACTCCACAGGAGCAGAAGCTGAGCAGATAGACCCAGACGTAACTCCTTCCGCTCTATCAGGGGAATATCAAGTTGTTACCCAGTTTGAACATACCCAAAGTACTTCCCCAAGAAAGGACCCTAACCAGAGGCACCAATCACCTCAACTGGATCTTGTCAATGTGGAGGAGCAGTGACTATTCTGAGTCTCATCCAAATCCAGCCACCATACGGCAGAAACTCACTTCAGTCTCTCGTATCCACACTCCTGTTCTTTTGGTCTCTACCCGTAGTTTGTGAACATAGCTGAGGATGGGAGCATATCCTGAAGATGGTGTTGCCTTTTGGCTAAGTTCTCTCTTCATCAGAACGAATCAATGCAGACTCCACATCACTGAAGATGCTGAAGCTATCGGCCTGTCACTCTCCACCCCATTCTCCCTTTATTCATGAAACCTTACATCCACCTTTTCCAGACTGAGAAGCATGGTCTCAGATTTCCCCAGGACATCTCCCTCAACAGTTAACCACCCTGAGGGTGGTTCATTCATGAAACGTGAGCAGAGCCAAACTTACGTATGTTTTGGCATTCATGAAAATGTTAGAAGTTGCAGACTTTTGTAGGTGTGAACAAAACCTACTCCAGCCACCAACCACATGTAGAGCTTATGTAAATGAGGAGGGCTCATAAATATTGCTGTCATTCTCACTCATTCTCACTTGATGTTAATACATATGAACTTACATATTCATAATATTTGGACGCTTTAAAACCACGTTTTAAACATGAGAATAAATTTGAATATAGTATCCATCCTGATTGATGGACACTGGCATGTTTAAGCTTTAGATTGTGCCTCTTAAAGTGTTAATGGGTTAATTATATGGACTTGATCTGCTGGCGCCCAAACAGCGACCCAAGTCACTGTTTGGGTGCCAGCACTGCTGATACAGAGAAATGTGTTCATTTTTCTTTCTTGACTCCTTTTCAAATTTTTTCTGTCTTTTTTTCAGATCTTTCTCACGCTTCCTCCACCTGCTGGATTCATGAGATAACGAGTTTACACAAAGGTTTTGAGGTCATGTGAATCACACAGTGGTCTGCACCTTAACTCTTCCTAATAATGGTGGACCCTGGATGGAGTTTAGGCTAAATAATGAGGTTCTGGAGTGCTCTCCCAACCATTTGGAATTCACCAACATTCTTGGAAAAGAAAAGAAAACAAAAAAAGCAGCATTTATGTGTTTATGGCAGTGTTCATGAATCCAGAGCAGATTATTAGTAAGGAGGTGATTTATGAAGATTAACTGATTGATTAATGAGGCCCCAAGACTGTAGCTCAATGACATGAGCTGGGCCACGTCATCTTCAAAAAAGTAGAGATGGAATCCTGAAACCATCAAAAACAGACCCCCTCCTCATATTAACAATGCTTAAGAAGGCGGTCGTGAACAAAATCAGAGACAAAAGACAGCCCAGTCTGCAGCCAACAGAACAGAGAATGACTCGGACATACAGTACTACCAGCATTTCAGAACAACAGTCGCTCTGGAGCTACAACGATTTGATAACAACAGAAACAGGAACTAGGAATGGGAAGTTCATCAGAAGTTAACTGAAACCAACATTTGGAACCTATAATCTAATCTTGTCAATTATTTCAATTCTATAAAGTTTTCAACCAATTTTCATTTATATTTAGTGTCTGTGTGTTTCCTTTAATTTATTTTAAAACCAGTACCAGTTAAAACTAGTTTGCATGTTCTCCCCGTGTTTGCGTGGGTTGTTGTGTGGTTCCTCCCACAGTCCAAAGACATGCTCATTAGGTTAATTGGAGTTCCTAAATTGCCCTTAGGTGTGACTGAGAGTGTGAATGGTTGTATGTATGTGGTCCTGCGATGGACTGGAGACCTGTCCAGGGTGGACCCCTGCCTTTCGCCCAAAGTGAGCTGGGATAGACTCCAGCAGACCCCCGTGACCCTGCACAGGAAATAACAGGTATAGATGATGGATGGATGGATATTTTTTTAAAAAAAGGTACATATTCACTCTTTTATTAGAAAAATATCCCAGTTTCAACAGCTGAACCTTTTTGCACCAAGAACTTTGCCTGTTCTGTATCAGGGAAAAAATGAAATGATTCACAAATAACTGCTCATTGATTGTCATCAAAGTAACATGGTTAATTAATTGTATTGATATTGATTTGAGTTCTCATTGCCGAGTCCTACTAGCACCTCGTATTCTTGGAGTATCACCCACAACGTCCTACCTTGGGACGTGATCCACAAAGCACAAGTTTGGAGCTGGTCCAGTGTCCAGGCCTGAATCTGAGGACAAACGGACTCTCCTGTCCAGCACCCTAGCATAGACCTTTTATTACATTTCATGCATCCACGTGCCAATACAGTTCAAATGTGTCAATCAGGGTAGCAGTGAACTGGTCAAGCCTGTATGGTTTTTCCAGTTTGCCACCACCATCAAGTGGAGCAAGCCTCTGATGTTTGGTTAGGATGTGTATACAAAGAAAATTAGAGGCTATAAAATATTTTCATGCAATTTTATTAGATGTGTGATGCTGTTTAAAAAATACATTCAGATAAGCTCCACTAAGCAGACAATATGGGGAAGGGATTTCCTCAATAATCTGAGAGGAAGGAGAGGAAGTAGTAGATCTAATTTATGGGGGGGTATTTCATTGGAAAGATCTATTACCTGATTCTGTTTTCATGTCAGCATATTGCTTTTTGTGGTGTACATAACTGTTTTAACTGCATATTTATGATGTTACATTCAGAAATCATTTCAATAACTCCTTATTCTTGCTTAAAATATCATGAAATAGTTATTTTAAAATCAAAGCTAACTTCAGCATGTGTGCACTGTCCATTTAAACCTACAGGAACAATAGGAGCTAATCAGTGGTGTAAATACTTTTCAGTGTGGTTTATTGCCTAACTCCATGTACATTTGGTTTTACATGGTTGTAGGGAAATGATTTGTACTCTGTGGAAAATGTGAGGAGGACTGAGGCCACTGAGCATGAGTCATTGGCCAGATATCTTTGAGGGGGATGGAAGTCCTGCCTTTAGTGCTTGGACTTAGACATTTGTTTACTTTCCAGACAGAGGAGCTGAGAGGCACATGAGGGGGAAACTGGGAAAATGGTGGGCAGAAACATATCTTAACATACTTTAGTGTTTCTTGTAAAGAGTTGTGCATACTAGTCATCTCTTGCAGTTTGTCAGGAGCTCAAATATGCTGTGGATATGCTCCACATAATCACATAATCACAACCAGCATTTCTTTGAAGTTCTTTCTGCCTTAGATGTTTTCTTAACACATGAAATTAACTCATGATAGCTGATATTGCATTTAGTTTTCATTATAACAAATGGCTGAGGATTAAATGTGGTTTAGAACAAGTCTTAAGGATTTTTTTTTAACCAAGCATTGGTTTGATTGTCGATGGAGTTCCCATGACTCACACGATCTTTGAGTGATTATGACCAGAAATCATGTCTGCAGAGATATGAGGACTACTCACATAAGCAGCCAGTAGAAAAACTGTAAAAGCCTAAGTATCTGACCAAATCTTAAATGACAGAATTTTACATGTTTCTTGATGAATTATATTTTCAGTCATCATGGTATCTGATAAGAGACTGAGTGTGTGGCTTGGACGACGATGAAGACAAGTATATGTTTCTTCACATCACAAATGAGGTCACTGTGTTGCTGCTCTGCCAGTATAACCTGAATCCGTTAGATAACTGGGGCAAGTGGATAAGACCACCAGGGTTAGCTAATAAGGAATACAGCGGTAGGCTTTAAGCAGGAAGCATACATAGACTTTACCAATTCTTAACACAAAAATTCTAGGTAATACTTTGGTGTGTAAATGAATTTTTCATGTTAAAGTATCAGTTAGAATTTAATTTGCATTTAATTAGAAAGAAGATTTGATTTTAAATCATGATATAGCTTTCACCATCTCCTGTCCCTCCAAGTGACAAAAACCATTCCATCACGGTGGTCTTTTGCAACAACTGCATAACGTTAACATCATGGAACAATTGATCCAGAGACTCAAAATAGCAATAATGGAAGAGAAGATGAGTACGACGGAGCAAGAGTCAATCTTGGAGAGAGAAAAAAAGGAAGTCAGTCTTGGACAGTGTCATGAAAGCATTTCAACCTGTAGGGGGCTTGAAATGACAAACGCTACTTTGTGCTGCTTTAATGATCAGCTCAATGAAAACCAATGTGTCCAAGTCTGATGTTAGCAAACAAACCCAAAGCCTTCCTCCCCCACTAACGTGCTTCACCAACAATATATGATCCTTGTGTTGATGTCTGCACTTTTTTTTTTTTTTTTTCATAAAGTGCTGTATGTTAGGGTTAAAATTATCCTCTGATCTTGTGTTGGGTATTCATTTTCATTTTTCTTTTTCAAATGATTGTACATTGCTGCCTCATGCAAAACAAACACAAAAGTGAATGAAACAAGTATTCTTCCTCAGCTCCTTGAACATGCACCTCTATCTTCAGACTGTTGTGATCTGTACTGACTGATCAGCTAGATTTCCATAAAGTTTGAAAATCATGTTTATGAATTCAATTTTACATGATGCCCTGATTACTATTTATTTTTATTTTTATTTTTTTGCCCTTGAATTTTCACTTGGACTTTAGACATAAAATCTAAATTGAAAAAGCGGTAAATTTCACCAAGCATCCCACCCTAAATGTCCGCCAACTGGAACAAGACCGAACCTGCCTGTTTGCTTTAAGCGTGTTTAAACCTCTGCCTCTCTCACTCTGCATTTCTCTGGTTCTTATAACACACCTGTCAAACTGTTGAGAGTGTTTGGTGTATGTCTGAAGTTTGATGGGATCTCAGACCCAAGACTCAAAGAAATCCTAGACTTCATAGCATTTGGGCTTATTTGACACACTGTGTCCTGGAGCCACTGGCCAATAAGGAAGAGCTTAAACAGCGACAGAGGGGAAAGTAGCAGTTCAAGGGACCCATTTGTCTTCACGTAGCAACAAAGCACGTCGTTACATCACTCTTCTGCAGCTTTTCTCTGGATATGCTCAAGTGTTCTTATGTGTTGTGGTATACAGTTTAATCACCTTCTTCACAGCTATATGGTCTGTCACTCTGATAAGCCTGAAATATCTTCTTATGGTAGCGTTGGTGGGGTATCTGTTTAAATGCCTGAACCACATGTAGTTTTTACTCATGATACAGCCCAATCTGCACAGGTGAATAACAACTGTTTACCTGGGCATGCAGCAAAAAAGTTCTCTGTTTTTCAGGATTGTTTTCTCATTATGACCAACTTTATGATCATTGCTTTCTAGTAGATTTTTGTCCCTGAGGATTCATGCACAGCCAAATTTAGATTTAATTTGACAAGACAAGGCAAAAGCACCTTTCTCAGGTGCTGTGTATGAATGTATTTCTTTTCTCTTTTTTTCAAGCTGACACAAAGAATAAAAATGCTTTGCCACTTAGAGACTGGTGTGTCCTCAGAAACTGATGTTTTATAGATCAACAGCAACATGCAAAGGTTAGTAGGCTATACCTTCTCTTTTTGTCCTATATTTTTCTCGTATAAACATAGAAAAAATCTGATTGTAGTTCATCTTAGTAGATTTAAAACAACAGGAGCTTAATTGCCCCTCTCCCAGACATTCCTAGGTACACTTGCAGTCGTTGGATCGTTGTCCTGTTGTGCTTCCTGGTTTCAACCAACCTCTCACTGACAGATGTCATCACATTTGCCTGCAGAATACTGAGTTGTAAAGAGGCGTTGGTGGTTGACTCACTGGCTGCAAGCTGCCCGGGTCCTGTAGCTGCAAAGGAAGCCCAGAGCACCACCTCACCACTGCAGGTGTTCCTATTGAAATGCTGTTTGAGCCTCAGCAAACATGGCCCTGAGCATTAAGGATTAAAAAATAAATTAGAAAAAACATTTCCACTTTGGTCTCATCTGTTTGTAGAATATTTTTCCAGAAGTCTTCAGTGAAGCCGCCATGATCTGTGTAGACAGCAGAGGCGTTCTCCTGGCAACAGTTCCAAACAAATCACAACTGCTCAGTCTTCTGACTGTGCTTTCATGAACTATAACATTTCCCATGATCAGTGACGCGTGTAGCTCTTGTTTGTGTTTTACACTTGAGAATAATCTTTCTCACTGTAGAATGTTGAACTCCATCTTGTTTGGAAATGGCTTTAGAACCCTTTCCATGTTGATGCACAGCGATTATTGCCTCTCTATGACCAGTACTTATGTCTTGCCCTCCTTGCATTGTTTTAGCAGACGCCTGCACGCTCCAGACCAGCAAAGAAGAAAAATAAAATACAGGTTTGTCACATGCTGATGACCATTTCATCAAGGGCTGATGATTAGCAGCACCTTGCTGCATGTTATCCTCTTAGATCCTTTGGAAGCAGTAAGGGGGTACTTAGTTGTGCCTGTATGTTTTTGTTTTGTTTGTTTGTTTTTTAAAATAAATAATAGGACAGGATTAAAAGAGGGGGCAATAAATTTTACACAACTGTACATTTGGCTGGTATAATTTAGTGAATAATTATTCTTTTACATCGTAAAAACCATATGTAATAAGGTAACTGACCAGTGAGGCTCCAGTTTGTGTAATCTTAGCGCTGTGCCCCTGCATGCACACATGCACCCTCCTCAGTGTTCCCAGGACAGTGACGACTAAAAAACAGAAATGAAGTAAAGTTCATGTTCAGATAAACATGTGTGTGAAGTTTGGGTACCACCATCCAAAACTCCAACATTACATGACACCATGTTCTATCTCAGTTTTGCAATAAGATTTGAACACTTCAGTTCCATTTTTTTTAAAAATGATTTTGCATAGAACATTGGTAAATTAGGAGTATTCGTTATAGTAGCAAAGGTAGTATTTATCTAAACCCATGTGACCACAAAATGAGGAGCAATTCTGCATGCAGAAGCAGAAAATGTCCAGGCTTGGTGGAGTTTGGGTAATAAAGCCATCTCTACTTACAAAGTGCTGCAGATGAGGTCAGATGAACTCCATAGTCCCAGAGAAGGTGAAACAGAACATTTTATGGAGGTGGTGATAGAAGCTCAGGCTGCAGCGTTGCATCTGACAGCCAACTTCTTTTTGGTGATTGCACACAAGAAAGAAATATGACATTTGAGGTCATTTTTGGGTTTTTATGAATTGTCGATTGATGAAATTCAAAAAAGTGCAGTTTGCTGAAATCTATTACAGTCCACAACACAGAGATAATGGATGGGTATAAAACAAATGCATGTGCTGTAGTGATGTCATACTTTTATGAGGATGTGAGCTTTTTCTTTCCACAGGCAAGGAGTAGAAAAAAATCATGGCCCACATATTCCAGTTGCTTCTACAGATGTGTAAACCACCGCTGCTGAGTGGGGGTCTCCTGCAGCTCAAACTGGAAAGTTCCAGAGTCATTTATCACTTTGAGGTCTATGAGTCAAGAGGAAGGACGATGCATGATCCTCTTAAAGGAAAATAGCTAAAGTTTAGGAAATGCAGGGGAAGCTTCTGAAAATAAAGATACAATGCTACGTTTTTGAAACAAAAAGAAAAAAAAATGGCATCAACACAAAGTGCAACACTTCTGATTTGTTACTAGCAGGAGACAAAAAAAGGAGTAGAACTTGAAACTACCTCTTAGCTACACCTTGCCTATAAATCACAATCATTCAAAACAAAGAAAGCTGTTCAAATATCAGCAGCACAAAAGTTATCACCTCAGCCTCCCAAGACTCCTATAACAACAGTTCTGTTTGACTTGAAACAGTCTTTGCAGCATGCTTGCTGCAAGCCTGTGCAGACACCTCTTAATGTATACAAGAACCTCAAAGCAGGAGGACGCAGCTTCACTTCAGAGCTGAGTGATGGAGAAGGAAAGCTGACCTCAGGCAGGTAATGTAACAAATAGCTGATAGGTGAGTAATGACAGCTCTTCAAGACGATATTCATTCAGCTATGTCAGAATGTCGTTGGTACAGGTAGAGAGTGTTTTTTCTCTGTTGCTCAGCCCTGCCTGCATTAGTCTTTTTTTATAACTGCAAGGCATTGATGATGTGTTTACTTTCCTTGCCAATTATTCATGACATGAACCGACCTCATCTTGTACTGACTTGCAAGACACAAGGATGAGAGAGAAGCTCAGCAAGTTATTTTGAGATCTAGAGCTTTTAATGTAGGAAATAAATGTATGTGTGTTTGGGTGCAACTTCCCAACAAAAATATATTAGCGATTCATTAGCCTGGGCAGCCATCTTAGTTTTCTTCCTCTCAGATATGAAGAATTAATCAGGTTCCTCTGGAAAAAACTGATTTACAGGTGGCACCACCAACAGATGCAGAAGAAACAGAATGGACACAGAAGAAGGCCCACAACCAACGAAAGAAAAAGAAGCAGGTGATGTAGGCAGAATGATAACCAGACTGGAATCAACAAAATACATCCAACATGGAACCTGTTGATTTAAGGTGTTCTAAGTAATTATACTGCGTTCTTGTATGAGTCTTCAGATAAAGCCTTCCCCATTACGACTGGTTTGGTACATTCTGTACCAGAAGAAGTGGCTGTGGATGGGAGTTCTAGCAGACTTTTTAGTAGTGAATGAGCATGGCTGGCCAGGCAAGTAAGTCATTGGTCAACTGTGTGATACGCACAATATTTCAAACCTGTTCTTTCCTCCCTTTTGTTGAAGAGTAAAGGCCCATTTATCCTCCACTTCTGCACGTTCGTACAACTGTCTGTTCCAAACATTGTTTCCGTGAGTGCTCCTCATACGTATTTTACTCCTTGTGCTATTTTTGTTTCTATGATTATTTAAAAACACATCCACCAGAGGGCAGTGACAAGTCAAGACATCAAACACAGCTGGTATGGAGGAGGTTGTAATATTTGCAGTACTAAGGAGATGAAGGAAAAAAAAAACAGTAGTGCAAACAGCAGTGGTGAGTACGTTGCTGCATAAATGGAAAGTTCCTCTCTCTAATTTTACCTATGCACTAAGTTGATGAATGTTATTTTCAATATTTCTGGATGTCTGAGAGACATCCAAGAGATGTCCCAGCTGAGTTGTTGTTGACCCAGAGTCATGGTTGGACATATTCATTTGCACTCACTCTAGTAGAGATAAACAGAGATAAACAGCTTATAAATGAAGAGTCTGGAAGTTGTTTGTCGAGACTGCTTGTATTATATTCATATCTCACGTTTACATGCAACCACACACCTGACAATGCACTGCACAGCAGACAGTAGATAGTCAGACAGTCAGCTGTTCTTGTTTTCATACTGACCTAAACAACAACCCAAACTCCTTTGGGCCAATCCAAACAACCTTTGAATGTTCTAGTTATACTTGATGAAATGTGTGATTGGTGTGAAAGCAAAAAATACCCCAAACTTGTTAGAAGTAGCCCAAACTTCATCTGCCCTGTGCAATGTAGCCAAAAGAAACCCAACTGACGGGTTGCCCAGCGAATCTGGCAACACTGAACCCCGCAAGCAGGGGGCCGAGTGGCAGGAGGGGGCCGAGTGACAGCAGGGGGCCGAGTGGCAGGAGGGGGCCGAGTGGCAGGAGGGGGCCGAGTGACAGCAGGGGGCCGAGTGGCAGGAGGGGGCCGAGTGACAGCAGGGGGCCGAGTGGCAGGAGGGGGCCGAGTGGGCCGAGTGGCAGGAGGGGGCCGAGTGGGCCGAGTGGTAGGAGGGTCCCAGCAGCTCTCTGACAGTTGTTTCTGCTCTGGCAGCACTTATATAATGATACCTGAAATAAGGATGTTTGGACAAACCTGATCAGAATTAATGTAAAGAAATATTAATTATATCATATGTTAAGCCAACCAGTCCAAAATAGCTAACTGACTGAAACCAGGCGGCTGTGTTCCTGATGGTTTCTAGCTCTGATTGTTCACCCACTTGTAAAATGGCACCCCACAATACATGGAAAAAGAGGCTTCAAAAGCCTGTTCAAAAAACCTTTGGCTGACGTCAAACAAGGTTTGTCCAGTTCTTATCATGCAGTCTATGAATCTATTTGAATTGTAATAGACTAGATTTAAATGGAGCACAACTGGATTATAAAACTGGACTTAAGTGGACTATATTTACTTGGACATTTACTGTGTTCTATGTAAGGTGCCCAGAAGTTAAATTGGTTTTGAGTTGTTACCTGGCAAATAAACCAAAATGAAACTGAATATGATATTAAAGGATCATCTCTGACACAGAAAACACACTGGTAAAATCTGTGTTTCTTCTACAGATGTTAGCTATGTGCCTCCTATTATAAAGTATCTGACGACATTCTCTTCTTTCAGATATCCACTGATTCCCAAATCTAATTAGACAGTAATCAGAAACCATCTGCAGGTTTTAAGTTTGGTATTATTTAGGAGTTATTTAACATTTAGTCTTCCATTTTCAAAAACATGAACAATATAAACATGCTGTTTTTCTTTTTCATTAAAAGTCAGAAGCTGGATTGTGTTATCCTACTACAGCCTCAGCAAAAGCTGCCAGTAAAAGCTCCGTAGCTCCAAACCGATGCAGAGTTGTGTGTTTAGTTATCTTTTTTCTGTTGCTTGCTATACTTGGCACTGTTTGTCTTTTCACTCTTTCATCAGTGACCATTCTTTGTTTAAAGCATGACGCCTCTGTTTTCAAACTCAGTGACCACCTTCAGAAGCTTTCTTTGTTGATAAAAGACTCGACAGCAGATTATATTTCACCTCATGCGCTCATGTTTCTTATTAAGCAATTCAGTTTGCCGGAGTGTAAAAAGTGGAAGAGATCTGTGAGACTTTGCAAGAAGGGAGACACAGAGAAAGTGAAGGAAGCTCTTGTGTCCTACACAAAAACGCAACAGTGACCTCTGTATTTTGGTCTGTTTTGTTAACAAAGGTTTAATTGTCTTTACACCTATCCTTTTGAAAATGCAGGGTGCCTGGCTGGATACCTCCCCACATGGGGGAGGCTGAATCAGTTTAACCCCCTACAAAATGGTGTTTCTCTGCATATGGTCATATTGTTAGAGGACTGAAATAATGTTGATTTGTGACTGCCAGACAGTTTAGTAGTTCTACACATTGTTTAGCTCTGTCTATCCTGAGAGGATATGAGGCTGCAGTGCCACATCATGCAGAGAAAGGGGCAGTTTGAAGGTGTTTACAGAGTTCTTCTGTGACATCAGGACAGGTTCTGCCTCTCATAAATGTATCTGAGTTTGTGTTTATGTAGAAGTTAGGCTCTTTTAAAAACCTATATTTAACCAGCTTTCTGGTCCAAAGCATTCAGATCAGTGTTAACACAATGCCAGAAGGGAAAAATGTAAGCACTCATCTTAGATAAACATATCTTAGATAATCATTGCTGCACATCAATCTGAAAAAGGTCATAAATTAAGCCTAAGGTGAGCCTGTATACTCATAATTCATATCCACGACACACCTCAATAAACATCTTCAATTTTGATGGCAATGACAGCAAAATTAGAAAAAGAAGAACACATACCTCTGCCTTTAAAGGGTTTGCTCGGGGAGAACCTTTTCTGTATGAAATGAACATGGATGCCCAAGTCAGGTTAGTAAAACTGTGTCTGAAAAACCTCAACACTTCTGGAACAATGTGCTGTATGTAGTTGGCTGTTGTGAATAAAACCAGGAAGCTCCTTCAGCATGTCTCTGAGCACACCCAAACCTGTTTCCAAAATGGTCCTGGGCACAGCCATGTCTGTTCTTATGGTGGTCCGGGGTACACCCAAAACTGTTTCCATGATCGTCCTCAGCACACCCATGTCTGTTCTTATGGTGGTCCGGGGCACACCCAAAACTGTTTCCATGATGGTCCTCAGCACACCCATGTCTATTCTTATGGTGGTCCTGGGGTACACCCAAAACTGTTTCCATGATGGTCCTCAGCACATCCATGTCTGTTCTTATGGTGTTCCGGGGTACACGCAAACCTATTTCCATGATGGTCCTGGGCACACCCATGTCTGTTCTTATGGTGGTCCGGGGTACACCCAAAACTGTTTCCATGATGGTCTTCAGCACACCCATGTCTGTTCTCATGGTGGTCCGGGGTACACCAAAAACTGTTCCCATGGTGGTCCTGGGCACACCCAAGTCTGTTCCCATGGTGGTCCTCAGCACACCCAAGTCTGTTCCTATGGAGGTCCTGGGCACACCCAAACCTGTTCCCATGGTGGACCTGGGTACACCCAAACCTGTTCCCATGGTGGTCCTGGGCACACCCAAACCTCTTCCCATGGTGGTCCTGGGCACACCCAAGTCTGTTCCAATGGTTTTCCTGGGTACACCCAAATCTGTTCCCATGGTGGTCCTGGGCACACCCAAGTCCGTTCATATGGTGGTCCTGGGCACACCCAAACCTGTTCCCATGGTGGTCCTGGGCACACCAAAACCTGTTCCCATGGTGGTCCTGGGGACACCCAAACCTGTTTACATTGTGGTCCTTTGCACACCCAAGTCTGTTCCCATGGTGGTCCTGGGCACACCCAAATCTGTTCTTATGGTGGTCCTGGGCACACCCAAACCTGTTTCCATGGTGGTCCTGGGCACATCCAAATCTGTTCCCACGGTGGTCCTGGGGACACCCAAACCTGTTTGCATCATGGTCCTGGGCACACCCAAACCTGTTCCCATGGTGGTCCTCAGCACACCCAAGTCTGTTCCCATGGTGGTCCTGGGCACACCCAAACCTGTTCCCATGGTGGTCCTGGGCACACCCATGTCTGTTTTTATGGTGGTCCTGGGGACACCCAAACCTGTTTGCATTGTGGTCCTGGGCACACCCAAATCTGTTCCCTTGGTGGTCCTGGGCACACCCAAGTCTGTTCCTATGGTGGTCCTGGGCACACCCAAACCTGTTCCCATGGTGGTCCTTGGCACACCCAAGTCTGTTCCAATGGTGGTCCTGGTTGGATCTAAGTCTGTTCCCATGTTGGTCCTGGTCGGATCCCAGGCTCAGCTGGGATGTTCCATGGTTGATTCCTGCGGTGGTTCTGGACACACTAGACTATTTCCGTTGTCCATGGTTCCTGCTCCTGATCTCCCTGATTTTTTGCACCAGCGTCTCGTTGCTGTTTGGTCTACATATTGTCTTGTCTTTGTTCTCCTCCTTGCTGGTGTGTACTGTCTTCCATCTTCCTCCTGTTTAATCTGGCTTCTGTTTAGTGGATTTTTTTCACAATCATTTGGATGATAACTTATAAATGACTTTGGTTGGAATCTGCTGCCTTCTGGTCCCCTGCACTTTGGTCCTCTCTATTCCTCTACCAAATGAAAACCTTGATGAACTGACAGAATGAGTTTCTCTACAATAATGTGAAAGACTGAAAGTCATACAGTAAATGTTTTTTTCAAGTTTAAAAGTTTCTTGCTTCATAGCTAATGCACATCATTCCCAGTCTCAAGGAGACACATAACTGGCAGGTGAGAAAATATACACCTTCCACAAGGAGCTTTGAAATTTAGACTTCCCAGTTAAAACAGAAGAAATGGAGGCCACCATTAATTTGGCCACGCATGGTCATCTGCAGGTGATTTGTAGGTAAGGTTACACTTGGCTGCAACAAACAGCATGGTAGTTCCTAACTGGGAACAGAACTTCAAAGAAGCAGACACAAACAAACCCAATGGTCTGGGTCAAATATTAAAAGAAAAATAGAAGATTTTAGGAATTATTCTGAAAGGGTTGTATTGTATCCATTCACGCCAGTAAATTTAGGTCATGTTTATTCAGCAGAGGCAGAAACAGCTGACTTTTGATCTGTTTTGTCTTCTCTTGTTTTGTTTTAAGGCAAAAATATCTTTATGCCGGGGTAAAAGAAATAGAACATCTAAATCCTAGGTTCAAAATGTTTATCAAAATATGTTAATTGGAATGTAACTAGAGTTAGCTTCTGCGGAAATCTCCAGCATGATTTTATGGGGCTATTTATACTTTTAACTAGATGTGTTAATATGTATACCATTCAGCAGACCAGGCAGATGTTTGGCCACTGGCTTCTCCCTACTTCAGGTCCATGTGAAGCTGAGACCACACAGACATTGTTTGGCAAATGCTGAGCTGAGTTTCAGATTCTTTACAGTTGCACTCCCTGCGCTGTGTGGTCTCTCTTCTTATTGGGAGCCTCTTCTCTCCCTGGACTTTACTTATTGAGAATTTAACTTTACAGACATTTTTTTAATTAATTAAACTGAAACAAAAGTCTGAGGGTAGTTTATCCACTTTTATTGCATAGCACATTGAGTTCAAAAACTCTTTCACTCTTTAGTTATTGTACTGTTCCTTTAAGTAAGCCAGGGATTTCACAACTCTCTGAACCGAGTCATCCTGTGTGCACCAAAGCTAGAGCTGAAGATCATTTCCCAAGATTTTCGGTGGGTTCTGGTTTAATTACAATCGTTTGCGTTGTAAATGAGAGGTAGCCTCTGGCGATTACATGTTGGTTGCATCAGCAAAGTCTGAGGTGTAGAGATGTTTTGACCATGTACATATTAAAAAGAATGAGCCAGTGGGTTCTGTGAAATGCAAAAGATGCGACATGTAGGCTAGAAATGATTCATTCTTGACAAAAAGCAAAAGACCTGTCTGTTTGCACTTTTGAATAATGTCGGGGTGTAAATGGGTAAAAAGCTGTCAGTCAAAATATGTTAGTCAGGGTTGGGCTGAATTCTGTTGGGCTTGGACCAGATCAGGTTTTAAGACCCGATTACAGCTCTAATCAAAGCTCTATCGATTGATTCAATGCAATAGGCTACATGAACAGGAAAAACTCCATCAACGTGCAGATGATCTGTAATGCCGTCTTCCACATCCTTAACGCTGTCACCCCTGGCCAGGAAGCACCCACCACTCGTTTATTTTGCAGAACAGTACAGTGGGAATATGTGTTTTTGTTTTGGCAGCAACTTTTATTTTCACTTTTTTCCACCTGGGCCACAGTGCACTTCTCCAGGATACTACGTGAACAGCCATTGTAGTAATGCGGTCCAAGCATTTTTATTCATTTATTACCATCTTCATACTGAGGAGATACTCTGTCACCATAAAGGGTCCTTGCCACTTGGCGAGTAACTTAGAGCTAGAAGATGGGAGCAATACAAGTACCTTGTCTAGCGGTAAAACGTTTCTCAGATGCGCCTCTCTGTTGTACAGCTGTTAGTGACATTCTTGGGCCTGAAGCAAATTCTCCCATGACAAACGCCCAAGTGAATGGAGTTTTGCTCTCAGGTCCAAAACGTACTGAATCTTGTTTTTGCTTGCTTGGACCCTCCCAGCTTTCTTTAATAAGATCCAAGATGCCTCGGGGGTTTCTGATGAACAGCAGCTCTAAGGGAGATAATCCAGTGGAGGCCTGGGGTACCTCCAGCACTGCAAACAACAGTGAGTCCAACCACTTATACCAATTTCATTCATCCTTGCAAACTGCTCCAGCACAACGGTTTCCAGCATCTTGGCCCCTCGGGGTCCCCCAGCCACCTGGCTGCAGCTTCTTTGAGGTGTTGAGCGCAGGTGAAGGAGCGGTCAGCAGGACCAAGGATGTCCTTGCGGCAGCAGCGGCAATAATCCTCAAACGAAAAATCCATCCAGTCCAACATGGCCCATGAAACTCTCCCGAGCTGATACTGGAAGTGCAAGGGCTGCTGCTTGCATGTCCCCAGTCAGTGGTTTCTACAGGTTTCTTCCCAAGAGGGAGTTTTTTTTTTTTCTTCTAAGCTATTTCATGTACTCAGAGGTCAAGCTCTGGGATTCTCAGAAGTGCCTGGACATGACTTTGTTGTAAATAAATGCTATATAAATAAAAGATAATTGAATTGAATTGTTAGCAGAATATAACAGTGACATGGGAGGGGTGATGCTGAGCTGCAACAGAATGTCCAGCCACACCAAGAAATGGACTGTGCCGTGGTCCACTTCACTGACATGGCAATTACCACCTCATGGATTCAGTGCCAACAAGACAGCATGGCCATGTAGCGACCTGCAAAGAAAACCTTCCAATACCTGGAATTCAAGCTGCTCTTGGCTGAGGAACTGATATCCCAGGCACATCAACATGATGACACTGACTGCAGTGACAAAGAATTCTCTCCAAAGATCAAGAGGAGGAAGATCCACCCAGATGAAGGTATAAGGACATGAGGTGCAATCTGTCTGCATCAAATGTTCCAAATCCCAAATGTTTCCAAACGCAGAAAGCTGGCATGTGAAAGACCTACAACCTGTTCATCTCCAAACAGTCTCAATGCTTCATGAGATACCATCTAGGGTCAAGCGCATAAGAACAAACTCACAAAAGGTTTAAGTGAAGTTAAAGCAAAAGACTGAAAAATCTTAATTTGCTATTTTTGTATGTGTTTTTGAATTTTACTGAAGGATTCTAGTGGATTTTTCCAAGTAGAAAGTCATCTGTTAAATGTTCACACTTCAGAACAATTACATCCTGTTGTCTGCTGCAGAGAGCATGTTATAAAATATTATTAAAAGTATTTTGCTTAATTGTTTTATTGATTTTTTTTCTTTGCTATGTCTTTAGTTTTTACCATATCAATACTTAACTTATCTTTTAATCCCAAAATGTTTTTTTTCTTAGTCTCAGGAGGGTATGTGAACTTATGGCTTTGAAAAAAGTTATAATAAGAAAATAAAAAAACAGGAAAACATTACCTCTCATTATTCTGCCATCTAACATATGGAAATAATTTCTGCAATAGTAACTGACCTAAGCTGTTTTATCTTGCTTCAGTCAAAAGCCCTGCTTTATTATTGGCTCACAAAGATTGTGTGCTATTTTAGAGTGCTGTCATGTTCCTGTGACAGTCTTTTAATCATCAAATCAGTTGGATTCATGAGATGAGTTTTATTTTTCAAACATGCAGAATGATGTGATTCCCCTATAATGTTTAAAGTTTGGGTAAACTCATAATCTCACAAATCCAGCACCACTCAGAGACACTGCTCTTGGAAATACTCCCACTGGGAGCTCATGTCATGCTAAGGACAGAGACAAACCGTGGTGTAGCTGGGACCCTTAGCAGTTTTGATTCAGACCAAAAAACATTTAAACAGAATGACTGACCTTCTGTTGATCATCCTCCCTTCCTACAAATGACTCAAGCACATCACTTACATAACTACAACACAAACTATATGTAGGCCTGTACTCTGCAGTGCAGATTGTACAGTAATTTCTCGTTTCCACTACTACCTACTCGTCTCGACTCGACTCACCTCAGCTGCACTTGCAGTCTCAGTCATTTTCCATTGCAGTTTAGTACCACTGAAGCCTTACCATAGAGGCCCTCTGTGTAAGTTAGATTTTGATGCTGGCAACACCAGTAGAGAGGTGTGCAAGAAACTATTAGATATGTTTTTTCTTTTTAATAACACATTTTAATTATTTTCAACTACCAATACAAAATTTCAGCTTCTCAACAACCTGTTATTTTTGTTCTCTGATTTTCCTCCTCATCATGCATCAATCATTTTCAGTGTGAGATAGATCTAGACTGCAGGCTGGACAGTGAAGCACTTGTCCAGTGCCTTTCTGTCCATCTGCAATGAGGTCATGGCTGGAGACATTTCTACACAGAGTTTACATATGGCCTCTATTTTGCATTATACAGTTTCAAGCTACATCGTGGGATGCAACAATGGAATGTCTTCAGTGAGTAATGTTTTCCAAGGTAGTCCTGAGTCCATGTGGCAACACTGATCTTTGTGACTTTACTTTTTTTTTTTTCTAATGTGGTATGACAGTAAGGCACACACACACACACACACACACACACTTAACATTCATTTCCAGCATTTGCTACACACTAAGGTTTTCACAAAATCCCCAAATCATTTCACATATAGTCTCCTTCTCACAAATGTTTGAGTTATGAACGTTCATACACACAAAGAAAGTCCAAATAAGTGTCTTTGGATAATTTCCATAATTCAAATGTCTGCCACGTGGTGGCAGCAGCTATCAGTGATGCCGTTCATTGCTATCATCTCATCATTGTTGTGACAGGAATGTTGTCATGAGCCTAAAGCAGTGGTATCAAAGTCAGGTTAATACATTCATAGCAGCATCATATTGATTAAAAGCCACAAAAAGATCAAATCTAGAGCTGTCCAAAAGTAAAACTATTATCCACATGTACCAAGTACAAAACTAACTTACGAAAACCTTCTCAGAATTTAACTTGTTTGCAAGTAGGGGGTCGATTGTATTTTTTCTTTGTTTTTGAATTGCCCTTCATTTGACCCGATTTGTGTCACTGAGATTAAAGATATCTTTTACTGGGCCTCCAAAGGCCACATACAGACAAACAACCCCACAGACTGCTATTCTCCAGACATGCACGTTTTGGTACGATGTGCTGTAGCTGCCAAAAGACATGTTATTTGCAGTTTTGTATTGAAAAATACTTTTTTGAATCAAGAAGTGATTTTTTTTTTTATACTTTTTTGGATGAAGTGGGGAACCATGACCCATTATTGCTTCAGAATAACAAGCCTTTTGTTAATACCTAATTGTGGCACCCTCAACTCATCATTTAGCAGCTGTTATTCAATCTTCATGGGTGGTGCTTAGATTGTTAGTTGTTATTAACTGTTATTCTGTGTCAGTTCGTTGTTATTAACTGTTATTCTGTGTCAGTTCGTTGTTATTAACTGTTATTCTGTGTCAGTTCGTTGTTATTAACCGTTATTCTGTGTCCTTCTTACTCTTCCACATTGGTAACCCCGAAAATGAACATGTCGAGTCCCAGTGGTGAAACCAGCTCCTCTCAGGTGACACCTGCTACTGTGGAACCTCCACTGGTGTCCCTGCCTTCTTGTGCTGTGGCTATTAAGATCCCGGAGACGCCAGGCAGCAGCTTTTTGTTGTTACCATCAGTGCTTCGGTGCAAAGGCAGGGCGTTGCCTCCCACCATGCAGCCTTAAGCCGCAGGGAAACGGGATCACCAATGCTCGGTAGTGGCTGCGACTGATGGCGTCAAAGAAAGGCTGTTCTTCATAAAAGACTCACAGTTGGGGCAAACGTTCCTAGTGGATTCTGGTTCACAGAAGAACCTCATCCCTCCGGCTGGATCCGACAGTCTGGCTGAGAGCTGCGGCCCCCTGCTGACTGCAGTTAACGGCACTCCCATCAGAACATTTGGTGAAAGGTCGGTGACTGTGTTTTCATAACCAGGACTTTCAGTGGAACTTTGTAGTGGCTGCAAGCTCAGTTCCCATCATAGGTGCAGATTTCTTCTGTGCTCATGGGCCCTTGTCGATGTTGCTAATAGACAGTTGACACTGTCATTTTCTTCATGGCCGTGCGTAATGCAAGGAGCTGAGCCATTAGCACATAAAAACTTTTTAGCTTCTGGAGATATATTTCAGCGTTTATTGTCCAAGTTCCCTTCGCTCACTGTTCCAGACTTTTTAAATACTGACACAAAGCATGTGATAGAACAGTATATCCCCACTACAGGACCTCCGGTGTTCTTGTGCGCCGTCTTGACTCCACTAAGCTCCTTATTGCACAGGAGGAGTTTGCCAACATGGCAAGGCATTGTGCAGCGTTCTAACAGTCCTTGGGCTTCCCTGTTGCATATGGTGCCCAAGTCAGATGGCCAGTGGCGACGTTGTGGGGATTTTCACTGTCTTAATAATGTCACAGAGAATGGCCATTAGCCAGTCCCCCACATCCAAGATTTCTCTGTACATCTCGCTGGGACCTCGATTTTTTTCTAAAGTGGATTTGGTGTGAGGTTATCATCAAGTTCCCAGTTTGATCATGTGCACATGCACCTGGGGAGTCCTCTATTTCCATCACAGGGCTTGACACATTTCCTGACCATGATGATCGTACCACCCGGTGGCCAGAAATGGTTCACCTAGCATCTACAACATCTGCAGTGGTGGCATGAGCATTTTTGTCAACCTGGGTTGCACGTTTTGGTCCCCCTTCAGAGGCCAACAGTTTGTTTCTGAGCGTTGGTCCATCATGGCTGAAGGTCTGGTGGCCAAGATCCACCGCACTATTGCATACAGTCTGCAGGCTAATGGTTTATGTGAGCAATTTCATAGATCATTACTCTATGCTGCTTTGACTGATGGCAACTGGGCTGACCGCCTCCCATGGGTCATGCTTGGTTTACGTTCAGTGGCTAAAGAGGTCCTTGGCGCTTCCCCAGTCAAGCTGGTTTTTGGTCAGCCTGTGCGTGTCCCTGGGGAGTTTTGCTTGAGGCCCCCTCAGCACAGTTCAGTCCACCTGTGCAACATTTTTTACCTCAGGGGGACTCTTTTCGTGTTCCTGCCCCCGTACACCATTGTTTGCCCCAATCATTTGTCCCAAAAAGCTATGAGACGTCTAAATTTGTTTTTGTTCGACATGATACACACAGAACACCACTAAAACCTTTGTATGATGGTCCTTTCAGGGTCCCCGAACCAGGTCCTAAGCATTTTCTTTTAGATTTGGGGGGGCTCGAAGAGACAGTCTATATCGAACCCGCTCATGTTTTGGCGGATGAGCGGGTGGTAGCAGCCCAGACCCTCGCAGAGGAAGACCTCCCTCCACGTCGTTAATGGACTGGATGTGAGCTCCACTCAAACTCAGACAAAAATCAGTTAAAAATCAGTGGTTACTCTGTGTATTTCCTTTGTTAACAGTTATTCTGCGTCAGTTACTTAATGTTGCTTGGAAGACTAGTTGGAGTCGAGTAAACAAAGTAATCAAGTACTCAACTAGCTCCTGTGTTGTCCTGCTTACTCCTCCACACCCTATAACATCTAAAAGAATATGTACTCTTTAAATTCATACAAAAACATTCAGTGAAATGTATTGTGTGAAAGAGGATCAACGTCCCTGTTTCTGTGTATCTGTGCTGCACATATGACTCAGTAAACTGATCTTAGGACGAAAAATTAAGATAGATATGAACAGCAGGCCAGATTGTTTTTTGACTCTTTTAATTGTACATGACTTATGCTTATCTTATATTCATCAATAAAGATTTTTTTCATGTGATTTGGAAACAATGGCTTGAAAGGTAAAATCACACATGTTGCATGAGGTCTGAATGAGTTAATAAAAGCACCAGAGCTGGGCTGTGCTAAACAATCATGGTATTTATGGTAATGGCAATGGCTGGAAGGGTTATATTGCCAGCTGACGTCCAGCAAATAAGACAGATGGGGCTTGCTGACATGCTTCTGACCTCACGGTGGGAGAGGATGTAGATGAGCAGGGGAAGAAGAGGAAATAGAGCCACCGCCCACTCTCCGGTTTCCACAGAGCTCCTCGGGCTATTATCAAATGTCCTGCTCTGCCATTCAACCTCGGAACAACATGAATTGTTTAGTTTTCTGAGTTAAAGGTCAGACTAAGTTCTCTTTTTTAATTTTTGTATAGAGGCATGATGTGAGCATGCATGTCTAAGGATGATTCAAAGAAAATTTCATGAAAAGAATACTTAAATGAAATCCATTTGATAGTGATACTAATGGCAGATTTAAACATATCACTGTAGAACTTTCTAAAGTGAACAAGCAGATAGAAAAAGCTTTAGTAAAACCCTCAGTGAACAACTTTGAGATGTGAGAAAATGATTAAAACCATGAATGCAGCATCACTGAGGTGTTATGTTTCTCAGATATGTTTTGTTTGCACATTTTCTGTAAAAAAAAAAGAAAATAAAAACTGGAACTGAACCAAATGAAAAATGCATGCATTGCCAGAATAGTAGTCAAAGTGTTGAAAACTTTCAAACTTAAAGTGTTTAATTGTTTGCTTTGGACTGTGAAATAATTAAATGTTCTCATTACACTACACTCAGGATGAAAAAACTTTGAAAACCTTCCTATAAATTTGACCCAGGGGCCATGTGATGTCTACTGCGGAGGATGAAACATTTGCTTCTTAGTGGGGTTTTTTAGTTGTTTTTTTTTTTTTTTCTCTCCTAAATACACTTGACTCACCTCCTGGAGATGGTGGGATACAATCCCTTGTGGACCTTTGATGGAAATTGATCTTGGCACATGTTTGAAATACTGTCTGTAGAGATACGTCATTTACACACATGGTCTCTCTCTGCCTGTGAGAATATGCTCTCCGCTGTTCGTGCGAGTGCTGTAACAAGCCTGGGAACAAATGGTTGCTCCTAAGCAACCGTATCAAAGTAAACTTAAACAGACATGCACTTAGTTACCAGCCAGGCATGTGCACAGTTTATTTTACTTTTGATTTAAGCTGGTACAAACATAAACATAAAGGGCAAAAATATCCTTTTGATAGTCAAAATCTGTAGCAGCTGAAGACTAAATTCATCAATATTTGTTTCTGAATAACTGAGCACTTTGGAAAACGTGCTGAGTTGAGGAGATGGACAATGCCCTCAGCAGTGATGTCAAAAACAATCCCAAGTCAGAAAAGGATGGCAAAAACAGCACATTTCTAGAATTCAGAAGTCATTGTATAAATAATTAGTACAAAAAACATGTCTGTGAGAATCTTTGAAGAGTTAACATTAGCTGAGCATCTCCAGTTTTTTCTTTTCTTTTTAAACATAAATCATATTTTTGACCATTAAAATGTTCAAAAAACTTGTTCCATCACATTTTTCCACTGTATCACTATTAATCCCAGGACGCGTCAACATCACATGAGGCATCTTTGTTGAACAGTATAGTTTTGAGACATTTGAATGGAACTCCAGAGACTTCTAACCTGTCCCCTACAGAGAAATCTGGAATGGAACAAGTGAGAACATCTCCACCCAACAGCTTGATTTTTCTCTGATCTAGGAGCTGAATCTGACTGAGTTTGCCCGCATACTGACAGCTGAACCAGTGAACGCCTCTGGAGAACTGATGATTTACCAATCAGAGACATGGACATTGTTATAAGGTTTTGTCACAGCGTATGTCCTGAGAGGGATATTTCTCTTTTCATTTCTTTACTTTTCAAACTCCCTTGGTGTAGCTTCTGAATGAAAAATTAAAGTACTTATCTCATTTAACTTTTCAATTAACTATTCCAGTTCACTCCTGAAAGCTCACCAAATCCTATTTAGATCTGGCATCACATTGACGTCGGCATTCATGTCAACTTAGATTTGTCCTTAGGAATGTCTTTGCAAAAATTAATCCCCCTTCCCCAAGAAAAAGGAGGTATTGTAAAATTGATGCTGAAAACTGTTGAATGAGTTGTGTTTGGTTGGAAATCAAAGCAGAAAGTTGTCATTATTAATATAATTATTATTTCTCCGAGTCTATTGACTGAGAAATTACTACTGTCCTGGCATGCACCAAATTATCAGAAGTTGTTAAAAAAAAAAAAAAAAAGAGAGAGCAACAACCAAAACTTTAGACAAACAGTGACCTATTATCCATCTGTACTTATGGTAAACACAAGGATTTGTGTCTCTCTGCAATTGTGGTTGTTGTTAAATTGAATTCAATTTATCAATTTCCAAAGGGGAAATTGTGATGTTTCAGTACAAATTATAGATAATCAACTGAAAGACTGTTGAAGAGTAAGGAATATTGCAGATAGAGAAGCTTGGCTACCTTCAGAAACCTTCATGAATCCGTTAGATTGATGTGTTGGTTACCTGGCAACAACTGTCTAGATGACATACAACACTGGGGAGATAACACAAGCAAACTCTTAGAAGACAGCATGGACTGAAACCTTTAGCAGCCTATTACTTGGACAGTAACCTGTCCAAGGTTATGCCAAATGTTGTCAGCCACTATTGCAGCACTTTGGCTGAATTAACTGCAAAAATCCATGAAGCAGAATAGATTCCAGTGTCTGCACAGGGAATCGTATGTTGAGTTAAATGAACTGTCAGACGCTGTTCTGATAATTTCACCAGTGCTGTTCATTGCATCTTAGCTGCTGCACAGTGTCACATAACTGGTCAATACTGGTTTAACCTCTTTTTTGTTATTTTTTTTATCAAATAAAATACAAATTCACCCATTTCACTGCACAGCATTTTCATAAACTTGTCAGTTTAAAACTAAAACTGCCATCAAACGCAAGAGCACATAGCACTTCCTGGGACGTTTTCCAACTCTTTGAGAATGCCATCCAACATAAAGCTTTTTCATTCTGACAATCATAAATAAGATTATGATTCAAAGAAGACAGTGATTTGTGCTGGATTCACTGATATGCGTTGTGTCAACGCACAACATAGGGTGTGTCCACCGCTTCAAGCTGATTGTGTCATCATAACCAAGCTGCTTTCTGTGAAATATACAGGAGGAAGGCTATTTGTTGTGTTGAACCACCAAACTGTAACTAGTAATTATGTTCTATAGGAAAGTAGCCAGTGAACTGAATAGTAAAAGAAAAACAGAGGGGAACCAGCTGTAACTCGACTGGAAGTAACTAGGTGTAACTCGCAGAAGGCGGAAAAATGAGAACAAAGAAGATCTGACTTTTTTTTTCCTTCTAACTTTAATCAACAAAGAATATGTACAATGAACAGGGAATGTTGTAATGTTGTTCTCTGACCTCACTGTTCCATCTACCCGGTATTCCGGCAAATTTCCATTGGGCCAACAGGCTGTGCCAGTTAATAGTAGAACCATTGCTCCTACATTGGTCCTCATTGATCTGAATATAGCTTACATTCAACTTTTTTTTTCATGTACAGCACAACATAAAGAAAGAAAGGCACATGTTAGACTCAGATATTTAACCAAACAAGCACTGCAAAAATAGTGGTGCTGCTTAAACAACAGCTTCTATGTAAGTGATTGACAGTGGTTAGACTCACCCATTGCTTGTAAGAAGTTTTGCCATGGAAGTATTTCATAATAAAAGAGATGTTGTTTCTGTCACTTGTTCTCTCACACACAATTACAAAAGAAATTTGACAGATTTGTGAGAGAATGGACTTAATTTGCAGGTATCAGGGAGCGATGATAAATACAGTTGCAATCAAAATTATTCAACCCCCATTGCACATTAGGTTTATTGGCAAAATATACAATTTCTCAGCTGTT